>VKOC01003668.1:0-59912 GCA_009364415.1 Spea multiplicata
ATATCCTAATCCCTTTTAGCTGGGTGAAAATTCTAACTTGTAAAGGCTGCAAAAAAGCAATTTCCACAAAAAGGCTAAAACGCCAGAAAAAACACCAAAAAAACGCCAAAACGCAGGAAAATGCAGTGGCAGTTTTCCCTGGCATTTTTCATTGAGAAAATAACGCAGGACAAAAACCCAAGGGGAAACCTAGCCTTATAATGCCATTAAAAAAATCAGGTTAGCAGAAATGGTAAAAAAGAAAACGATTGCAAAAGTAGGGTAAGTCAAAAAGTGGTTTTCAAATACATCAATGGTAAGTAATGTAAACAGAAAATGACGCACCCCCTAAAAACCTTTGAAAAAAAGTGGGTATGCTTACTAAAGGTGGCAAGCTGAAAAAACTCACCGGTGTATTGGCGTGCCACTGCTTAATAGGGTGCTTACCCTCTGATCTCCATAACTGGACCATGAACACTAGAGGGGAGAGCCTTACATAGCACATTGTACTGGTGCCATCTGTCCTTCTGAGAGGAGAACTAGGCAATAGCGTCCTGGAAGGTGCTACCTAAAACCTGTCCCAGATATATTGACACCACTGAAGAAACTGATGGCAGACATCTCGCAAATTGTCGTAATACTAAGTTGGATAAATTGAAGATAAAGAGGAGCCTACTTCCGTAAGTAAAATAGCTTTATATTAATTTTGAAGGATTCTTTTGTATCTGGAGATTGGGAAATGTGATGTCACTAAATCAGAACTTTATGTCATGTCCCCACAGAAGGATTTAGAAAAATAAGAGACTGGGTAATCAAATGGCAGATGTGTTTTGTTTGTTCACCAGATTAGATAATGTTGTACAACAAAAGAGACATTCCAAGAAAGAGGTTTTACTCTACAGACAGGTTTTACAATGTACATTGTACATTATAATAATATTTTCAGACTTTCACCCACGCTCAACTGAACCAATGCTTAAATTCTACAGCTGGAAATAATAACACAAAACAAACGCTACATAAACGCTACAATAATTTATCTTGTCTACATTTAACCGTCTTGTTAAATATTTGAGTAACGAGGCATGAGTACAAACTTTGCATGCATAAAACCATGTATATACTGGGTGTTTCTTGGTTTACAGTCCAATAAATGTACATTGAACCCCATATAACACAAAAGTACCGATCATAACTTTGAGAAAACCCACTTTCTAAGTTTCTGCTCGTTACTCACAGGTCGCATTGCTGGCTCAGATCGTTGCTTACCTATGTTATTAAATCAAACACCTGTAAGTGAAAAAAAAATAGCTCATACAGACAGGCTACGGTGTAACACAGGATACATACAGGATACATACGTGTAATGCCAAAGACAAGACGAGATTGAGCGGCAACAACAGCTGTACAACACAGTCTTTATACAGGGAAGGGGTGTGGTACTGACAGCTCATAAAGTAGTGCTGGAGTAGGCAGTACTGTGGGATGTGGTAGGGGAGGGAAGAGAATAGCAAGACATGGAGAGAGGAAGGACAGAGTATGATGACAGAAAGGGTACAGCACGTAGACGTGAGATTGCTGGAAAGGGCCCTTATACTATCTAAAATAAGAAAGCAATGAGGTTTAAATTCAGATTAAAGGGGATCTGTCACCATGATGGCTTTTCACATAAGTGAATTCATTCACTAATACTACCTTTTGGAAAAACAAATTATTGAAAATTTACCTTGAAACTGAGGTTGGCAGCAGCCAATTAATAATTTCCTGTCCAAATATACCGTATCTGCCTTTTCCTCACCCTTCCATTTAAATATGGGATATATAAATGAACCTGAGGCTAAAATGGTAAGTGATATTGTGACAGAATAATCTGTCATACAGGGCCGCAAGGTACTCAAAGATGGCTCCAGCCTGGCTATCAAAAAAGATAGCACAGGTAGGCACACCATTGTTTAATTAATCCCATCAATAGGATTGCTGTCAGAGGATTAAAGGTTGGGTTGTCTACATGTAATTGTTTATCAATCTTAATTAATGTTAATGAAGTTCTGTGGCTATATGAGTCTATGTTTTACAACAATAAACTGTTCATTCCTGCTGTACCCAATGTGTGTCTACTTATTGGGTACACATAGCAGGGTTCCAAGGTGCGCATGCTGGCTGGTGCTGGAAGTGATTCCGGGGACAAGAGGAGGATCCATGTGGGTGATCTCTGGGAGTTACTACAGCTCTCTTGGTGAACCCGTTACAGATATTAGTAACAAAACACATCAGGAATAGTTTACAAACCTTAACGTGTAGACACCGGAAAAGCAAAGGGGGGACTGTGCTCCAGTCAGGGAGCTGTGTCTATGCCATAGAACAGACATTAGTTCCAAAAGCTAATTATATTGGGGAGTGAATATATTGGGGAGTGAAATCAGCAATTATTAAATCCTACGTGTTGCAATTAACATTATGTTGCTTTTGAACTATATATGAGGCGTTGTGGCCATTAAGCATCTACTGAGATTGACCCTTTAAATACCTAAAGGAGATAGCAGCAAGAAATATGAATCTTTAATGTCAAAATCTGATTCCATTTTTACATGGATTACATATCTATTACATGTGTTTGTAATCAGGATTGCATAACCTTATTGTCATTTATAGGGTTAAAGCAAGTGCCTATTTAAGACAAAAGTTGGTAAAAATGTATAATTTTGTATTCATAATTGCTTGAATTATAACCTCTGTTGAATCGCCAATATACAAATGCCTTTATAATATATGTGACAAGCTCCTGTATGTCCTTGCAAACCAAGGAGTGATTAAGGTTTTAACCTTTACAGCAGGAAAAATGGGTAGATTACTGTTCCCCTGGATGCTCAGTTTTTGAAGGAGTTAAATGTTGGTTAGAAACGCAAAGTTCTCTGTCAGAAAGTTGTGTATCAAGTTCTAAACAGGTTGGGAAGTCGAGGAAATTTTGTTTGTACGAGGATTATTGTATGCTGACATTTCTTCCTTTCTTTTCGATTGTATTTTTGGACGAACAGACTTGAACATTTGTTTTTTTAATTTTAGTGTTGATCGTTTCTTTTATTTAGGAGCTGCAACTTCTAAGTCAGTGTTTTTTCTTTTTTCATTTTTAAAGAATGCATATTAAAGTATGCACAGAGCTTTAATATGCATTCTTCATTAGATGGGGTGTTAGGTACATTAAACAGTGGCTTAAATGTTTTTGCATCAGCGTACATTTGTGCTGTATCTTGTAACCAAGGCTGTATCAGCCACCCTTTAATGCCACTGTCCTTGCTGCTGAGTACCAGGATACAATGTCATATTCTGGCACTCTGCCTTTTAAGATCTCTTGATGCAGGGCAGAAGTGAACTGTGGAGGCACAGTGTGTCAGCTGAGTGTCAGCTCAGCATGATCCTCTCTAGCGTTAGTGAGCTGGTTGGGGAGATCTCCCTTTTAACCACCCCATTTAACAGTGGAGCTACAGGGAGATCTGGTACCCTACTATGCGGCAGAGGGGCTGCGGCCCCCCTAGACCTGCCGCCCTAGGCCAAGCCCAGTCGGGCCAATAAATTCCGAGCAAACGTCAGGGCTGGAAAGTGGATTCAGAATCTGTTAAAGTCTTGTTTACGAGCAGTGATTATTTTTTTGTTTGATTTCCTTTTTGCCTACAGAAGGGAATAAAATATTTTGTGACAGTCATATTAATCTGTGGATCAACCCATATTCAAACTATAATTTATAGTGATATACTCTTAAGGTTAAACATGACCTGCAATTCATCCCAGAAAACACATATCAGTATATGTGATGAGAACTCCAGTGAAACTGAATATTCAAATGCTCAAAGTGTAAATATAGTGATAAAGAATGTGCTAAACCAAAAATACCCCCAAAATAAGGATAGTGATCAATAATAATAGAAAATATATTTATATATATATATTCCAATCTTATAGCTGCCACCCAACAACACCATTCTCCAAATGCTGAACAATATCAGAATACTTCCACTTGGGGACGCTCCAGGTGAACAGGTCTGATAGGAGCCCAGGTGCAGGGGATACGAGGGGCTTCGTCTGTACCCCATGATGCATGAGGGCTTGGGGTTGTTCCAGACAGACGCAGGAAATAAATCACAGACAGAATATGCAGATAAGATCTGTATTGCAGATGATGGTAAAACAATGTATACAAATGGTAAGTCTCTTGGATGGAAGCCCGCTGACAGGGCGCACGGATAGTAGCCCTCTGGATGGGGCGCACACACGACAAGAAGCCCTCTGGATGGGGCGCACACACGACAGGTAGGCCTCTGGATGGGGCGCACACGACAGGTAGGCCTCTGGATGGGGCGCACAGGACAGGTAGGCCTCTGGATCGGGCGCACACGACAGGTAGGCCTCTGGATGGGGCACACATGACAGGTAGGCCTCTGGATGGGGCACACATGACAGGTAGCCCTCTAGATGGGCTCAAGGCAGGGACAAGTCAGGATCAGGAACTCAAATAGAAGTCAGGAACAGGTACACAGTTCCAAAGCAAAACAGTTCACTAACATCAATTCAAAGGGCCAGACTGCAGGGCTGGGCAGGTTTAAATAGGCAGGCTTGATCAGGCAACAAGTTGCAGCTGTACATGATGATGGTCTGAGTGGTTCAGAGTGACAAGGTGACAGAGTGACAGAGTGAAAGAGTATTTTCTCTCCCAGCGTCCTTCTAACAATGAAACAACCACTGAGCACTAATTTCTTTGTAAGTGTAAAACCCACTGGTTTTTATACATGTGGGAGATGTAAAATGTGTACTCACCTACCGACAAAAAACTACCAGCTTTACAGGTACAAAAACGGGGAAAACATACGAAATTAAAAAAATCAAATCAAAATCAATTGTAACAACAAAATATGTTGTTTACCTCCTTCAATGTCCTACAATATGTGGGAAGAACAATAAGGCCCCTAAAAGAGAGAATTTTAGAACACTTGGGGAATTTTAGAAACAAAAATTTAAAACTCAGTGTAAGACACTGTAACTCTTGCCAGAAATTTTCAGTTGAGGGCTTTAATATCTTGGGTATTGACATAGTGCCTCCCGGTTGGAGAGGAAGCAACTACGTAGAAAACATATCCAGGAGAGAAACTGAATAGATTTATAATTTAAAAACATATCAAGAAGGCAGTCTCAACACAGAACTTGATATTTTGTCTTTTATTTAACATAAGATACATTAGATATTTTTAGCACACAGTTCTCTTCCTCAACAATTCTACCACCTAATATTCAAACTCATGCACAATAGCTCCATATAGATTCTACCACCTATAGATGGCAGCACATTTAAAATATATGTATGTATATATATATATACATGTGGATATACTCCAGTGTAGCATAGAGTTCATTATATATACGGTATATATATATATAGCACATGATGTACATGTTTTTTTACATATATTGGATGGGTGTACTTCACATTATGAGTTATTATATTCACTTGGGTATGCTGTTCATTCAATCTCTTAGTTGCTCTTCTTCTTGTCTATTTGATAATTTGTTTCTTTTCTCCACCTTCTTCCTTCGGTGTTCCATGGGACGTCTTTTTCATTCACTTTCTTCCTTCTTCGGCACGTTCTCTTCTGTTCGTCATATGAACTCTAGCTGTAAGTCTCAGTTCTCCCCTAAAGACATGGCCGGGGAGGAGTGGTCATCCAGGGACCAAAGCCCTGAAGTACATTACACACGAGCACTACGAAGTTACGCAAAAACACAGAATGGGACGTAGAATACGGACGTGAGACAAGCGGATCACGGAACGAGATGAAGCCACACATAAAAAGAAAGTACTTCAAACAAGCAGACTTTTACAATACCTCCTGAGGAAGCCACATACGGTGAAACGCATAGAGGATTTGTATATTGACTTTTATATTGACTTTTTAAATACTTTTTAATATACTTTTTAATTTTTTTAAATATCCAATATATTGATCTGTTTATATTATATTTATAAAATTGATTCTTAGGGCTAGTCCCTTAAAAAAAATGATATATTGCTTTAGTATCGGCTATTTATTGAAGGTTGTCCCTTATAAAGGGAATAAGAGCATTTCTGGTGGGGATTTATACCCCTGGAATCATTCCCCATCATCTGTTCGTGGTATCAAGTTCTACTGGATCCTCTGAGGAAGGAAAGGACAGACCGGCAAGAGAAATACTGGTCCTCTTACATTTGGTACACTTTTTGGTGTGCAACTAACGATGTGAGTGCATTTATTATTTACCATATGTCACAGGAGCATTTGTGGCAAGGTTGTAGGGGTCTGCTAGGTAGGCACCTTCCCTATTGTTTGCTACAGCCACACCCCCAGAAATCCATATATGGTAGGGAGGGTAGCTCCCCTTTTGATTTGTCCCTAAGTTAATGGGACGTGGGCCGCTCCTGACCACACCCCCTGCACTGTGATTGGTTGCTCCCTGTTCTAGCTCTCTTCTGATTGGTGGCAGTTAAAGTGTTTAAGCTAATGTATTTATGTATTGTTTTTTTCAAGATGGTCTCAGGTATAAAGTTGGTGTTTGGCATACAATAAAGGAGATTCCTACTTGTTCAAGCCTAAGACCGTGTCTGTGTCTGTGATTTGCGAAGGGACACTTCATCGTGGAGTGTAACTACTTGGTTACTGGAAGTCTGGAGTATACCGAGGGGGCCATAGGAGATTGCTTGAAACTATTGACGGCAGAGACCATCCGTCTCTACAGGGTCCATCACAACGTACATTGTTAGAATATACTACAATATTGTAGCTCTTTTGATTTCAGTCCATCTGGATTCACAAAGATACTGACAATAAGCCTGAAAATCACATTTTTATTGTGAGTGCAATAAATTATTTATACTATTGATGAAAAATATTGCAAGTCTACACTATTATTATTTTTTCTTCTTCTTCATTTGATCCCAGAAAACACCACAGGATTTGTATTGTACGTATATATTTTTTTTTATTTAGGGTTTAAGAAGCTTTTTTATTTACAGCTCACAGAGAAGGCACAAACCTGTCAAGCATAAAGAATATACAATTAATGTACAGCAGGACTGTGAAAGCCCCACGCAGTGTGCACAGGGCATACAGCGAGTACTGTGCACCACTCCCTGTTTACAGATAACTAATCCCATTTGCTTTCATTTGTTAAATCAATATCCATTGTTCTACAAATGAAGTTATTTATTATAAGATGTGATAATTTTGGGTGGAGGCATTGAGATCTTTGTCTGTGGAGGCATACAGTGTTCAGACTACTAAGAAGATGGAATAGGAATATCCACTAGATGTGCATAGAAATCATAATTTTTGCATAGAGATAAATATGGCCTGATGTGGAAGCACCCCAAAAAAATATATACGCTGCTCTACTCCAATAGATATGCATGGGTTGTTTTTTAAATTAAACATTAAATTCAAATCTAAGTGAGGTTGTGGTTGGATGAACATTGTTAGCTCGCCCCATTGACTACGTATTATAAAAAGTACAACACATATGCTCTTCCAGGATATGTCACTGGGGGTTTCATACCATTTTATGTTTTATATACACATACATTATCTATGACTTTGTTGATGGAGGGGTAAATTATTAATGGCAATTCAGGTAAAAAGTTGTATACGTAGTATCTCCTTAGTAACAAATGGGATATCCCTATTGGAATATGCAATTAATTGTTTTCATGATAAGACCATTTTTAAATGGTTGCTCATTATATATAACTCCCATTGTAACTCACACACACACACACACACTCTGGTTACCTGTTCTTTCTACATGTTTATACTCAACAAAATAAATACATCTTACCTATCAACTTAAGTTCCATTATCCAATCTGAAGCTCACTAATTGCCACACGTAACATTAAATACAAAGTACCCATCCACATAGGCTACATTATATCTCCTATGAATTCTTCTAGATGTCGGCACTGTGTTTTTCATATAATCAACCCATGTAGCCATGCCCAATACCACTGTAACCTAGTATGCTTCTTGATTTAGCCACTGTGAAATATGATGCACCTACAAATAATATATGATATGTTTGCTACACGAAGCCGGATCATAATTGTGAGAATATATGTATTTATACATGTATACGTTTCCTTATATGATCTTACAATTATTCTCAGTTAATAATTCACACTATTTGCCTCCATAGATATCACTTGCCTCACTTTTTTTTACTAATCACAAACCATTCCACCTCTCACATATTTAATATGTTGTATCATTTTGTAAAAAGCAGTGTTCTCCAATCACAAAGCATATACAATGCCCATTCTTCGTCAAATATTTCCTGCACACACTTTCACTACCACCCCATCACATGTAACATGCTGCCACAACTGTTTCACACGCTATGTCTTCGGTTGTTTATCATAGTCATTATGTGGGTCAGGTCCAAGCTTTTCATCATCACATCCATAAATTCTTCATCCTTCCGAGCACCTTCAACAAACTCTTCCAAAGATAGCTCCCCTGTGAGGGTCAAACAATAACAGTTGGTGACAGTTCTTTAGATAATCCCTGGATAATGAAGCAGGGATATATAGCTCAAAATAGTCGCTATTGTATATTATGAAATACATTATAAAAGAAAGAAAAATACATGACTTGAAGTACTGTCCTTAGCTACAAATAAACAAGTGCATGGACTAGAAAGATTAGTATTCATGTATCAAATAAAAGGTTAATATTTACTAAAGGGCTTCTGATTAGCGGTGTCATTTTCAAGGCAGGATAGTCAGAATTCTCCTAGGGATGTGACAATAACGTGGCCATGCAGTAGTAGATCATCAGCCTCCATCATGTGTACTTTTACACCGTATTAAGCAGTTTAAGATATTTTTGTAAGCCAGGTGGTGGCACTATATGAGCCAGATTTCCTTATGTAAGAAAGGGCGGCTGGCTCAAGATAGATATTTAGCTGATTAGCTGAACATTTTATTTATTAATACAATTATGTACACTTTTATTACCCTTGGGGTAATATGGAGGTATCCATATTTTTTTTCGTTCTATGTTAATGGCAGATTACAAGAATTCTGTATAATTGTAATAATTGCATTTTCACTTTAATGGTCCTTACCATCTCCATTGATATCAATCCTGTCAAAGACCCGATTGGTGAATTCCTCAGGAGTCATATCATGATCGCACCCATTAATTGCTCGCACCGCCTAATAGTGAAACAGAGAAAACCATGTATAAATACAATTAAGTATTTTTTCTGGATATACAAAATTCTGCGGCTGACAACAGTTATTCTGCACCTTTCTATGTACCAATTCGCCTTATACTAGGTCTGGTTAGCCAGAATCATAAAACATGTTTTTATGTAGTATAACTATCTAATTGCAATGAATAGGGTCTGGAACTGCATATGATCCTAAATGTCTTACAGCTCAGTATGGCATATTAATCATTCTACTTGTTCACATATTGGCTCCAATGAATTATTCATATGTGAGTGTTCTCTGTCTCTGTAACTCTACATCTTCATACAATCACTTGCAAATGTAACAGCTGAAAGATGAATTGATTACTAGGATATTATTATGTTTTATACAAAATCTATATTTTGCATGAAAAAACTTAGAACTATGCTAGAAAATCTGAGACAGTTTGTATATATAATAAAGCCACATATTAGTAGTATACATTATGAAATACTCCAGTAGTAAGGGAAAATATCTATAACGTGCCTCAATGTCTACGCTGAATTTTAGATAATAAATATTAAATGAATTGTCAGCTATATATATATGTGGAAGCAGAAGTGTAAGGGTGTTTTTGTAATTGCATTTAAATGCACATTTTAGGTTACTGGGTCAAAACTTTATTAAGATGTGATCCACCTTTTAATCTCTTATGAGATTAACTCTCTCCTATTAGGTACAGATTACTTATGGAAATCCTGTTAAAGTGACAGGACAGCTCAACAGTCACCTTGAGAATGTCTGAGTATAAGGAATGTATTAAGAAGGTGGTGTCCACTGCATTAAATGTTTGTGCATGCATATATTTTTTTGAAAAATAGACAGATAGATAGATAAAGAGTCAGACAGGTAGATATAGGGCTGGGGTTATATGGATTAAGGATAATCTAGCCAGAGAGGAACATTTTCAGTGTCAGTTTTGGTGGCCAGTTTCACTTAAAGGCATACAAACAGTTTTCCAAAAGAAAATCTAAACAATGGTTTTATCAGGACATGCTCAGTTTTTTTTTTAGAAATGCCAAGGTGTAGGTGAACAATGCATCTTGTGAGAAATAATCGTGTGATAAATACATATAATTTTGTATTTTTTTTTAGAAATCCCTGAACAAAGAAAGAACAATTCGAAAGAATTTAAGTCTCTTAGCATTGATCACCACATTGGGAGTATTCATGTGGATCTAGAAGATACATTTCCATTGACCCGTTATAAACAGACATCACTTCCTGGAACCCATTCATTTTATACAAAGGCTGTGGCGTTAACCCTTGGGAATAAGTTATTTATATAAATAATTATTTATATAGATTTTTTTCTATTTGCTAAATAGCATACACAATGCTTAATGATTATTTTTATTGTAATGCTTATTTTAAGGGTGGTACATAACTATAAATGTATTTTTGTTAATTGATACACTGTTTAAATCACTTGGTTACTTTTTATTGTAATGGATGAAGTTATATTGCTGTAGTGGAGGTTGGAGATAGGAATGGTTTTGTTTTCCTATTAATGGGCTTTTAGGCAGAGCCTGGCTAAGAATTATTTATTTTCATGTTGTGCCTATTTTCAGAAGCAGCTTTTCCAAATGAGGTGCTGATTGCAGGACATTGTAGGAATTTGTGTGAAGCCTCCAAATCAACAGGAATGGCTTCGAGTTTTAAAGTTTGTACTCAATACAAAAATATTGCAATAGATAACCTTTCATTGCCAAGATACGTCTGTGGGTTATGCTCTTACCTTAATAATATTGAGCAGCTCATGGCGGTCGATGCATCCATTCCCATCTACATCATAAAGCTTGAAATACCAGCGTAGCTTTTGTTCTATCTTCCCACGAAGCACCAGACTGAGAGCAGCAACATACTCCATGAAATCAATGTAGCCATCCTATGTGACACAGGACCAGATAGGTTGCTGACAGTGGAACACATGGTCATAATAAGAATTTATATTGTGATATAGGGTTATAATAATAACATATATATTTCTGGGATTATTACAAGGAAGTTTGGCAAATTCTTGAGTAGTATTTGGGATTGTGTTAATATAAGGTATATGCGTCATAGTGTCTTGATTACAACCCTGGATGAAAACCTAGTTTGTCCAATATTGTGACTAAAATTTAGTTTTAATTATTGGTGGCCACTAACATATTGTTAAATACTAATTTTATTTATCAGCGATTTTGCAATGGGCTGATACATAGACGCATTACTGAACTGTGGGCGGTACATGAGTTGGGAAGAGGTTTAGAATCTGCTGTCATCCCATAAACTACAGGCACACCCCACATCAACATACACAATGGGGTCCAGAGCGTGTATGTAAAAGGAAAATGTACTTAAAGTGAAATACTAACTTTTCCCACTTATGCATGTACTGCACTGCAATCCACAGGTAATTTTAACCACAAAACACAAAATGCTCTAAAGATGAATTGACATGCTGGCGTCATGCTGTTATGTGTCCATTCTCGTGAAGCGAGGGTACGTAAACAAGGGAATTGTTGTGCTGCAACTTTGATCTTACTCGCTAGTGTCCTTAATGTGGGGTATGCCTGTATGCATTATTCATGAGTAACACCGTCTTAATCACACAATAAACATGGTAAGATTGGCCTTTCATAATGGATTGCTAATAGAGTGATAATGCTTTAATCTTAAAATAATTCACTGTTAAGTGAATAAATACCTATTTTGACAATCAAGTTGAATGACATGGGCATATTAATAAACAATGCGTTTGTTGTAATGATGGTGTGTAACTGTGTCATAACAGGCAGACTAATTAACTGGCAGAATGATAATTAATAAACACGCTGATGTTAACTCAATTGAAGAAAAGACAAATCGCAGTCTTTTATATATATATACCTCAGCAGTTTTTTTTTATTAAATGGATTAAATAATGACTATAGCCTGTGACATCTTATGACAGCCCATCATGGTAACACATATCCCTTTCTCTACTGTTCTCTTTGGAGGTTAATATTTTGAATAGAAAATCTTACCTTGTTCATATCAAAAGTGCGGAACATTTGTTCAATGTAGGTGTTGGCATCTCCACTTAGGCCCCGTAGCCCAAAGAACTGTTTGAACTCATGCAGTGTGAGCTGACCCGAGGGACATTCTGTCATGAACTTCTTGTACCAGTGGTGGATTTCCACTGCCTGCAAGTCATCTACAGTGCTGGTGCTTGTATTACCCATTGCAAAGTTCTTATTTTCCTTTATGACGACAATGTTTTCTCTTCCTAAATTGGCACTTCTGTTACAATGTTTTCTAGTCAGTTTAAGGCAGTGACCATATAAATATATGTGTCTCAGGTATCTGCCTTTCAAGTGTTTCTTCTGCTGTGATGGATTTTTGCCTTTAGAAAGGCTAGTGGTCTTCCCTGTCAGCCCAGTTTCTTGGAATAATTCTGACTCCCTTGAGATTGCTTATTTTCTCACAGTGAGATTCACTATAAATATTTAGGAGATATCTCTATCCAGAAAATTAGAAATTTGTAGGGAGAAGTCTGTATTCTGAGGTCTCTCCGTTAGAGGCAGTCCCTTCAGCACAGATCCCCACTTACTTCTTCTCCTGCCCATTGCGAGATGCCTTTTAAAGTGACCCCTGAGCCTACCGGCAGCCAGTGGGTGTGTAATCCATTTTGATGCTGTCTTAAGAAGGACATAATTCATGTCTGGGAACTGACTGTATGAGTGTCAAGGTTAATCTGAGAATTGAGGGATTATGGATATCATGTCAGGGTACCAATTGTGCCTGCCAACGTCCTCATAAAGAATAGTTTCTTAAACATAAACAAGCACTTTGTTCTAGTTATTTAGCTGTGCATGTCTGTATGATATAATAAAGTTAACTGCAAGGACAATGTGCTTTGTGCATATAATGCACTGCTGTTCTTTAGAAGATTTCAGAATGTTGAGCTATAATGTTTTTTTAGAGCCAACCACTAAACTCTCTCTCTCTCTCTATATATATATACTGTATATATAGTGTTGTTGGGTATGTGTTAGTATATGTGTGTGTGTATGGTGCTGTGTGTGTTACATAATGGTATTACAATGGTATTATGAGTGTGTATATCCGCATGTTGTGTTAGAACATGTGTGTACTGTAAGGTGTTAATGATGTTAGGGTTCTATGATGGCTGGCCTGTGTACAATATCAACATTTTCTTACACACACCATTTGAAAATTTAACAAAAGATAAATGAGCTTGATATAAATTGCTAATCATAAAGGGCAGGAGTTATTCTGAAGGACAGAGTTAATAATCGTATAAAGTTATCTGGACAACTGGAAGATAGTTCTGAAAAATTAGGACCCACTGGAGAAGAGAAAATAAAGAAACATAGAAACATAGAAAGTGACGGCAGATAAGAACCAGTAGGCCCATCCAGTCTGCCCAACCTCTGAGTACTTTCCTTTAGTACCTGCCCTTATCCTATATCTAGCTTGGCCTTATGCCTATCCCATGCTTGCTTAAATGCCTTTACTGTATTAACATCTACTACTTCTGCTGGAACGCTATTCCATGCATCCACTACCCTTTCCATAAAGTAACATTTTCTGATTTTACCATTAAACCTTTGCCCCTCTAGCTTATGACTATGTCCTCTTTTTGTGGTAGTATTTCTCCTTTTAAATAAACTCTCTTCCTTTATCTTGTTGATTCCCTTTAAGTATTTAAATGTTTCTATCATATCCCACCTGTCACGCCTTTCTTCCAGGCTATATAGGTTAAGGCTATATAGGTTAATAGAGCTGTGGTCGGGCCGATGGTGTCCGGGTTATCCAGGGTTAAAAGTCTGGGGGCAGGACATGTGGCACATGGATAGGGTAGGACATGAAGGAGAACAAAGTATACACAAATAAACACCACATATATAGGGAAAATACATAAGTCACCAATAATTAATATATCCACACATTTTAACCCCGGATGGTCACAACCACTACTACAGACGGCACCGATTAACCCGGGGCCGTCACAACATGGATCCTCTTTTGAATTAGCGTTGGATGGAGATGTGTTTATGCTGTATACGTGAATATTCAATGGTTGAGATACTCAGACTATATAAATGAAAGAGAAGTCTTTTCTGGCATATGACTGGTACTTACCAATTCTACTCAGCTTCACAGTGATCCATGAGCACGTCTCTATACTGAGATGTGTTTTTTAATATTGTTAAACAACACTTTGTTTAACAAACCCTCCTTTTCTCATTATCTTTCCTCTTTTATTATACCCTCTCTAAGTTTAGATTTGGCTCTTTTCCTATTTCACTTTATCTCTTCCAAGTGGGAGAGAGATTCATATTCACTATATATTGAGCAAGACAATGACGGTGGTACAACATAACTCCCATTACTTTATACTGAACCAGACTTCTGAGCCTCAATTTCTGTAAATTGACTTCATCAAAGTTCAAGTCATGTTGACTATATACTGAACCAGGCATTGACGGTTGTACAGTGTAACTCCCATCACTATATAATGAGCCAAAAACAGACACTGGTACAGCATAACTCCCATAACTATACACTGAGCCAGAGACAGACAGTGGTACAGCATAACTCCTATCACTATATACTGAGCAAAACATTGACAGTGGTGCAGCATAACTCCCATCACTATATATTGAGCCAGACATTGACAGTGATACATCTTCCATCACTAAATACTGAGCCAGACATTGAGAGTGGTACAGTGTAACTCCCATCACTATATACTGAGCTAGACACTAACTGTGGTACAGCATAACCCTCATCACTATATACTTAGACATTGACAGTGGTACACAATATTGCCTATGACTTTATACTAAGCCAGTCACTAATCGTGGTACACTATAACTCCCATCACACACTTACTAATGCTTTCTCACAACCTTTCCAGGGTCACTGTCTCCATTCCTGCAGCTCCTCTTTTTCTTCCTCCTCTCCTGTGTTCTGGTCAGCGAGTGTGGCTTCAGTGCCGAACGCTGGTATATAATATATTCCGTCGCTCAACATTAGAAGGAGGCATGCATCCCAAGGGGGCAGGATAACAACCCTCGTGGACCCTCAGTCAGTGGCCAATGTGTCTGTCTGCCCCTGCTTTCCTGTATAATCGCTCCAAGGCCCAAAGGTCCTTCATTTTTTTTTACTTTTCAGTAATTTTTACTTTAAGGATCTCTCTTCTGATGAGGCTATACCTCTGATGATGTCATGGCATATTTAAATTATTCACATTCAATTTTTTTTTTTCATTTTTTTATTTTATTTTACTATTTTAGGTTTTTTTTTTTTTTTTTTTTTTTTTTTTGTAAAGGGGGAGAAACTCTGTAGCTGCTCTGTCACAGCTCCAGAGTTTTGGATATTTGTTATGTGGCAATGCTTTCTCCATGGTAATTTGCATGTCATGAATTATTCTAAACAAAAATTTCCAAAATTTCAGAAAGAAAACCCCCTTGGTTTGTATTCAAGTTGTACCTACAGACTACGAAGAATCTATACAACCAAATGGAACAATATTCACGAAAACAAAGGTTGACAAGTTAGACTTTACAAACTACAACACCCTTCAGACTGAGCGAATCCATCTCGGGTGTTCTGCTGTTACCTGAAAAAGCTACGCCTCTTATATGTAATTGGCTGGAAACAGGTCATGCCTCCCCTAAACCGATTGGTAATCTTTCTACAGCCCTTTCGTGAGGTAATTTGTTTTACTCAGGAGACTTGTATTCGTATTGGCCAGATGTTCAGAAATAAGGCGGGACATTTGTTGCACCTGGTTCCGATTGGTTCTTCGTAAACACGTTGACGCTGGCACGCCGGCCGAAAACCATGGTTCACAAATGCTGATTGGTGTGATCTATGTGGAGAGGCGGTGCTTCGGCTAATCCGGAACTGCCGTGTTGCTGATGTGGCCGGAGGAGGAGCCGGGGACCGAGAGGCACGGGAAAAATAACGAAGACCAGCGAGATCTCGGTCAATTAGTGTGCAGGAACATCGAGGGCTGAGAGAAAGGTAACCGATGATGATGATGGACCTAGACTTTAACTGTGCTTTGGATGTGTTAATACATGACTCTCACTGTCCTGCTCTGAAGGATGCCTAACCATTGGGCTCCACTTATTTCCGTTTACATCTATAGTCAATGACACTCTCTTGCACCTCCCTTACTCACTAAAAGTGATGCATGTAATGCTTCTCACTGCGGAAAATGCCCATTGCATATCTATAGATATAGATATAGAATGAGAACACTGGATAAGTGGGATCACCACTGACTTCTGCTGTAGGAGTTATGTAGTAACTCTCATGGTATTTCCTAGAAGAAATGCCAAATCTTTTATTATTATAAAAAGAGTAAACTTGTTATTAAACTTTCTACTTTGAGAAGCTGGATTTGTGTCAGTCTCTCAACGCAGTAAAAAAGCCCCCCCCCCCCACCTCAGCATCCTTAGCTTGGACAGTGGATCTGTGGGTTCAGTGCAAAATCCAACTCCAAAGGCGAGGAGAAATCGGGCAAACGGGATGAGCCGAAAGTCCTCATCAACCATCGGATTCTATGTTTCTATGAGCAAATGTACAAACAACTCTTCATGGAATGGGTTCAGTGTTTTCGGGGATTTTGATGTTAATTCATGATGGGAGAATAAAGTAAATTACAGAAAAAAACCCCAGACATCATACCATTTTTAAAAATAATTGCCCCTTAATGCATTTTAAAACTTGTTTAATCAAAGTGGACATCCTTTCACACGCTTGGAAAAGAGGGACTTGCGTTGCAAAAAGAGACCGTCCACTCTCAACACTCACTGTCTATAACTTATGACTGTAATACCCAGCAGATCGATGCCTTTGCAATCATGGCCAGGCAGGCCATTGGGCACCCTGGGCAAATGGCAATAACCCCCTCCCAACCACTGTTAAAGCCAATAAGGTGACTAATGTAGTAATGTAGCTTGTGGCCACCTCCTGGGTACAAGTTATCACACATCTACACTTGTGATTTATTGCCTAATGACCTTAAAGTGCGAGAGCCTTTTTATGTTCCAGTTTGGTTCTTTCTGAGGTGGTCAATGTGTTGTCAAACGTAATAGATTGTATTCGATAGTTTTAATGTAAGTGAGTTCTTTCGGAACCTGAGATTGTATTCAATGGATTTTTGTTTCTTTAGGCTGGATTCTGCTCGTGATGTTCAGCCGACTTTCAGGTCTCGCTAACACGGTCTTGCATGAACTCTCTGGTGATGGAGAGGGAGCTGAAAATGCAGGGATTTCGGTGAGTGAGCTTTACTATTGATGCTACTACATCTAGACAAGTTCGTCCAGTAATAGAAAGTAATGCGTGTATTAAACTATAATGAATATTTCATTTTTAGGTATTTTAATTAACCTGGATGTGTGTTTGGTTTATTTATGTACAAGTATTTATTCCACAAATTAAAGTTTGTATTCTCTAGCAAATAAATGGAGGAATATACCCTTACATATATTGAAATTACTATTCAGTTTATAAGTGTGCTATTTTTTACATGCATTTGTATCTTCTTGTTTAGAGCCAGCTGTGTAACATAATTGCAAAAGGGTTTTCTAATGATCAATTAGCCTTTTGAGCTTAAACTTGGATTAGTGGACATAGGAGAATGGGGCCCTGGACGCATGTAAAGAGATTTCTAAAAATCAGTCTGATGTTATTACAATGGACAAAATGTGCGTTTCTGAGAAAAACAATGAGTATTTCTAAGTGATCCCAAAATTGTAAAAAAAACCTCTCTCACCAGAAATAGTCCATTATGATCCAGAAAACATCCTTATTTACAGTGCTAACCAAAAGGAATGTTTTCTGTTTCTTACAGGATCCCACGGGGGAGTCTGGTTTACAGGAGGACATGTCAGAGGACCAGAAAGAACGACTGGCCCACTATGAACAGCTTGTGGTGCAGCTGAAGGAACTGATCCAGCAGAAAGATACAGACATACAGCAGAGAGACGCACAACTAAAGGTATATTGTTGTACATAATTCTGTATAGGGACAAAATCCTTGTACTTTACACTTTAAGGGTCAACCAGCCTGATGATAATGGATTGTACCTACATCATCTGTATCGAATCATGTTGGACAAATATGTTTATGACTGATAAGGAGTCAATATACTACCATATTATTCCTCTTTCTTTCTATGCTGTAAACATTTTCATGATCACCGCAGGAGTAGAGACTCAAATTAGTTTGTTTTACATTACTCCCATTGCATCTACCTCAGAGCTTAATGTAAATGTATATATTTTAGAAAATTGCTTATCACATGGCTCTTGCCTGCTCTCATTGGTTCCTGTGGGGTTGTTTTTTTGTTGTGGCCCTGGGAACCTGACCAATAGCTCTGGAACATACAATGTTGCTTTACCAACTATTTTGTTTAGTTTGCAGGGTTTTTTAAATTACCAAGTGAAAGGAAAAAAAGGTGCAAATACCAGCAGGACGTGTAGTTCCTACCAGCTTAGTTTCCAGTGATCTAAGAGTGCATTGCTTTATCACTAAGCTTCAGTTATAACAAAGGCTCTGAAAACATTTTCATTACGGGCTCACATCCTTTTTACAACATTTGCATATCCTGGAGAATGTAGATTTATACTGTTTGGCTCTTGTTTTTTCTGTTATTCTCAAGGAGCTCCCTTCTTCACATGTGGCTTTATTTTCCTACATGCAATAATAATCCGTGTATAGCTGGTAAAATATGGAGACATGTACAGAATAAACAGAGCTCAGAAAATTGTCCCTCTTTAAGTAGAGAGGGGAACGTAGGATTTTTGTCCTAGTAACTTTTTATTTCTACCGGCCTTGGCTTTTAGTGTCACCTTATTGAAGGGATGATCTTGCTGTAAGTCTTATTGAAAAAGATCTGTGCCTTGTTTTGCAGCTTGAACGGGAGTCTTCAGATGCTAAATTTGCCAAACTGAAGCTTCAGGCAAAGGCAAAAGTGACTACTTTGAACAAGCAAATTGAAGAACTAAAGAGGACAGCAGCTAATCAAGTAAATGCCTTGTTTGGGTTTTTTGTTTGTTTTTTACTTCACAAAGAGAGTAGTTGAACAGCGTTTAAACATGCATTTTACAGTAGGAAACCATAACAAATATTAACTTACTATGTCTATTATGACCGAGGCCATAATGTTCCATCACATTCTTTAGTATCTTTTTTTATGATATCACCCATGTGATGACCTCTCAAAATCTAGTAAAAAATATTTTTTATTCATAACTTTATTTTACGGTATACCCATGTTTAAGAAAACATTTTAAATAATCAAAGGTGACAAATATACACAATGTTAATTGGCCTTGATTATTTGAATAATCCATGGCAGCCTTAGACCATATCCTGAAGTTTGTTGCTTCTATTTTCTTTCATTATGTTCGTTGTGGTTTTCTTTTTACTGTTTTCTTTGCTCTGGCACCTGAGTAATATCTACCTTATTGCCTGCTGTAAATGATCTGCTACTTCTCCTGTACAGGTTGACCAAGATGGTAGTGGGGAGCCATGCATACAGGGGAAGGTGGAGATTTCACAGAACATTGAGGAAGAGAGAAAGAAGCTGCAGTCTACTGTGTCTGATCTTACACGACAGCTCCAGGAGAGACAGGAGAGTGTCAGTCAGCTTACAAGACAGCTTCATGAGAGTCAACAAAGTGTAAATGAGCTCACAAGACAACTCCATAAAAGTCAGCATGATGTCACCGAGCTAACAAGAGAGCTCAATGACAATCAAGAGACTGTGAGACAACTACATGAAAGGCAGAAGACACAGGAAGCAGAGGTAACAATCATTTAGTATATGACATGAATATGATATATTCTGCATTGGAACACTGCAGATGTATATCTTGATATTAGGTGTGTGTGTGTGTATATATATATATACAAACCAAAGGGAGCGGCTGCACACTCAGAGAATGTATTAATATACACAGGCTTTTATTTGCCCAGGTGCTCCAAAAATAGCCAGATATATGAAACCAAAGAAAAAATGGGCACTCACGGGTCTTTGCAGTAAAGTGCATTAAGCACAGTTTTATTTCAACCAGCACAGCCAACCACAGGACCACCTCCGGTCCTTTCTCAAGGCCTTGGACATTTGTTCCTTGGACACCAGGAACAAATGAGAAATATGAAGTCTATATAGCACTCTTCCTTTAATGTAAATGAGGAAGACAGAATACAATGTCCCAACTGTATTAAACTTAGGCAGAGGAGGGGTATGTAATGGTAATGGTAAATTCACATAGTCCCTACTGTGCCTGCCTAAAAATAGATAGCAGTAGTGAGAGTTAATGCAGCGTCTAAAGCTCAGTAGCGTGTTGATATTTACGGAAACAAATAATAAAAAAAGGGTATAATACGTATAAACAGACATGATTATGTAAAAAGGTAAATTTTTGAATTCATCATAATCCATGTGGGAGTACTCAAATTAATTGCAGAAAACGTTAACAAAAATTAAATAGTTATTGGGGGAATAAATATCTCCAGGTTAGCATCTGACAGCCCACAAGACCTTGAGACAGTGATAATCAGTCACAGAAAGTCCAATTTATCTTTATTTTCAAAGAACTTTATACTGTGTAGGAACATTGAAATCATGTTTCCTAACGAAAAGATTAGTATCCTTGCCTCATTAACAAATATTGGCCTATTTTATGTTCGGACCCTTTCTTGCATCAACTTTTCTATTCACTGTTTATGCCTCCTCCACAGAAAATAACGTGGCATGAAAATAGGAAATGTCTAATTACTAAATCCTGTCTCGTGCCTTAAGGTGTGGACTGGGAACCCCTGAATTATATCACCTTATGTATCACGGCACTTACAGTACTGGTTTGTTCTTATGTTACAGACTCAGCATTTGCAAAGAAAATTGGAAGAGCATGTTGAAACTCTTAGTTCACGTACACAGATGGTGGAGATGTTAGAACAGGAACTACAGAGTGCGGAGGTCCAGAAACAGGTAATATCAGACAGAAGCTTAAAATAACCTTATAGAAAATGTATTTTTTCATTTCCATAGTTTGTGCAAATGCATACTGGTAATTGTTGTATTAAAGTGGAAACGGACATAAGTTATTGTCTAGTAAGTCCATTTGGATTCATAATAATTTTGAAGTCTCCTGTCTCCTTGCCACACATCTCTGCCTCTTATCTTGCGTCTTCTTGTTCTCCTGTCTTTTTCCGTGGACCTCAAGGTGAACATCTGCAAAATGGCAGAGCTTTTGGGCATACCCTCTCCCCCGTTCCTCCAATCGTGGGAGAGACTGCATGGAAGCATTGCCATTTTGGAGAAGTTTACGGGTCCATGGTGATGCGGACGAAGAAAGGAGACAGAAGAACAAGAAGATCAGGACGATGCAAGAGAAGAAACATGGTTACACAGCAAGGAGACAGTGCCATAGAATTGGTCAGCAGAGAAGGTAGGGAGATGTTTTGAGAGAGAGTGAATGAGAGAATGAATATGAGAGTGTGAAAGAGAGCCTGAAAGAGCATATATGAGGGTGAGTGACAATGACATTTGTTTCTGAATTTAACCCCCCCCATTTTCATACAAAATGAATGGGCAGGGAACAGAATTTGTTGTCCGAAAAGCAAACTAAAGATTTGTTAGATTTGGTTTTGGTCCATTTGCACAAGTCCTGTTGTTTAATTATAGGCCATTTATTCAACTTTTGGCATGTCATGGTTTTGACATGGTGCATAGAATTGTGCTGCATATTCAAGAGGCAAATATACACCATATGGACAAAAGTATTGGGACACCCCTCTTAATTATTGAATTCAGGTGTTCCAATCAGACCCATTGCCACAAGTTTATAAATTCAAGCACGTACCCATGCAGTCTGCATTTACAGACATTTATGAAAACAATGGTTTCTGAAGAGCTCAGTGGATTGAAGCGCGGTACTTTGATGGGATGCTAACTTTACAATAAGTCTGCTTGTGAAATTTCATCCCTGCTAGATATTCCACTGTCAACTGTAAGGGATATTATTGGAAAGTGGAAATGTTTAAGAACAGCTGCAACCCAGCCATCAAGTGTAAGACCACGTCAAGTCACAGAGCGGGCTCACCGAGCGCTCAGGCACATGGTGTGTAAAAGTCGTCAACGGTCTGCTGATCCCATAGTGGAAGAGTTTCAAACTTTTCAAATGCTGGCATTAATATTGCCACAAAAACCTGCTTCATGGAATTGTTTTCCATGACTAAGCAGCTGCATGCAAGCCTCACATCACCAAGTACAATGCCAATCTTGGGATTCATGGATGTAAAGCACGTCGCCACTGGACTCTGGAGCAGTGGAAACGAGTTCTGTGGAGTGACAAATAACGCTTCTTTGTTCGACAGCCGGATGGACGAGTCTGGATTTGCTGGAGGCCAGGAGAACATTACCTGTCTGACTGCATTGTGCCAACTGTAAAGTTTTTGGTGGAGGATAATGGTATGAGGCTGTCTTTCAGGGTTTGGGCCCCTTACTTTTAGTGAAGGGAGATCTTAATGCTTCAGCATACCAAGACATTTCGGACAATGCTGTGCTTCCAACTTTGTGGGAACAGTTTGGGGAAGACCCTTTTCTATTCCAGCATGACTATGCCCCGGTGCAAAAAGCAAGGCCCATAAAGACATGGTTGGATGAGTTTAACTGACAGCATAGAGCCCTGACATCAACCCCATCAAACACCTTTGGGATGAACTGGAATGGAGATTGCGAGCCAGTGACTGACCTTAAAAATGAACTAGTCTTGGAGAAACACTCCAAGATCTTGTGGAAAGCCTTCCCATAATAGAGGAAGCTGGTAAGGCTGCAAATGTGGGAGCAACTACATATTATTGTCTATGTATTTGGAATGCAATGACATAAAAGTCCCTGTTGGTGTAATGGTTAGGTGTCCCAATTCTTTTGTCCATATAGTGTATGTTCTCACCCTGTAAGTCAACACCCCTTGACAAGTTTGCAGTATGTAAATTTGCATTTCTTTATAGAATTTAATGACTTTATTCATATTGATCTTGTCCTTCTTAGAAATGTGTTGGCACACAATAATTGTTGTGTAATACCAGTTCATTCAAATTGACGATGGAAGGCTTTTTGTTCACCTTAAGCCATTGCCAACTTACACAGATGAGATTTCATGTGATCAAAACAAATTAAGTATAGGAAAATGTCGCTTACCTTGTATCCTTATTTGCATATCTGCATCTAGAATCAATAATGTATTGTATACTTTTTTTTGGACATCCACATTCTAACATAAGTAAAGTTTATTGTATCTGCAGCACTGGCTGTCTCCAAGCTTTAACAATTGTAGGTGTATGGATGGGTGACTTTATTTGTATGGTATAACCTTTTAAAGCATATTTTTAACCTACTTTTTATATAGTTCTTTAATTAATTACTAACGCATACTAAAATAAATTTTACTTTCTCAGGTTCTCTCTGAACAGTTCCGGCAGATGGAGAGGGACCTGCTATCTCTAAAAGATAATCTGGACATGGAGAGGAAAGAGAAATCTTACCAATCTACAACATTCGAGGAACTCTTAAAAGAGAAAGACCTTTTCTGTCAGAGACTCAAGGATGACCTGGAACAAGAAAGAGCTGCTAAACAAGAATTAGGTAGATTGAATGATGAGTTGGGAAACATAAGAACTGAGTTGGAAGGAGAAAAACATGCACATGAATTGTTGAAACAAGTTACTGAGGAGTTAAACGGAGTGAAGGGAGCTCAGGCTGAGCTGCAAAGAATGAGACAGGAGCTGCAGAGAGAGATAGAAGCTCAGAGGGCACTTCAAGAAGTTGTTGAAGAGTTGGAAAAGGTGAAGGGATCACAGGACATGCTGCAGAGCACAACATGTGAGCTGAACAGGGAGAGAGAGGCTGAGATGATGTTGGGGCAAGTAAGAGAGGAGCTGGATAATGTGAAGGGAGCCAACGAAGAGCTGAAAAGGATGCATTATGAGCTGAAGTGTGAACAAGACGCACAGAAGAAGCTGAGAGAAGAGCTAGGGAGGGAGCACACTGCTCAGGATGAGCCTGAAATAAAGAAATACGACCTTGAGAGAAGTGAAACTCACAAAGAGATGGAAACGGTGCAGATGGAGCTGGAAAGAGGAAAACAAGGTTGTGGTGAATTGGATAAAGTTAAATTGGAGTTAGAAACACAGCATGCAGCTCAGATAGAGTTAAAGAAAGTAAAAGAGGAATTGGAAAAAGCAAGAGGTGTCCACGATGAGCTTAACAGAGTAAAAGACGAGTTAGTGAGGTTGAGGGGAGCTCAAATTGAACTGGAGAGATTGAAGAAAACAGAAATGGAAATTATGGGTGATGCTGAGAGATTCACTAGGCAATTGAAAGAGGAGATAGCAGTAAATGATCATCTGGACAGAAATAAAAATGAACAAGCGGGAACCCTCCTTGTTGAAAGTGGTGAAAAAGAGGCCCCAGAGAAAGGTATGGGTTTTGAAGAGGTACTGAAAAATGAAGATCAAGACATTAGGAACGTAGACAACCAAAACACTGAAATTGAGTTCAATATGCACCAGGATGACAACGTTTTAGACGAGACAAAAATGTTTGGAAAACCAGTGCTGCAGCAAACGTTGAAAATGAAACAAGAAGAGATTATATCAGGTGAGATTCAACCTTGTTTTTAGATATTTATTTTTGGCCACATGTGGTTTAACATGGTATTTTTCGTATGTGTTTGGTAAAACATCTGCATTATTGGTGAGCGGATGGCCAGCTATGTCCTGATATGCTATGTCCTGTTCTTACATCTATCTCACCTTCTGTTTTCAGTATGTCAAGTCACCTTATCTTCTGAGAGCCATCACAAGTCAACAGAAGGGCAGTCCATACAGGTACATGGCATGTTTGTATTAAATTAATGTACAATCCAACTACATGGATACTTATTGTTATATTTTATTAATAAACATGTTTTATTAAGAACCACTGTGTGATAAGCACAGAAAGCAACTTCATATTTAGTAGTGAGAAAATTAATACATCTGCTCGCAAGTATTAATGATGCCACTCATTCATGATGCCATCACAGACTTGCTGCCATTCAAGTTACATTATAATGCAAACAAAAGCATATATATTGTAATACAATATAGAGTATGTGTGTGTATGTAGATGAAAAGGACACTTTGAGTAAGTCTAAATGTCTTGTTGTAGATGCTAATGCCTTCTGATGCTGAAGACTTTACTGTTGCTGTGGAAGGCCTTAGGGAGGAGCAGCTCTCCATTCTTATGATGGACATCAGGGATACACATGAGGAAATACAAAAGATGAAAGGCCACCTTACAGAAGAAAGCGAGTCAAATTATGAAACATCAGAACACTCAAGAAAGGAGTTTGAACAAGAGACAATTATCTCTACAGATCAAACAAGGTTTCACAGGGAGGAAACATGCTCCACCACTAATATTTCATTAAAAATCTCAAATGATTTGCATGAAAAAGATAAGACAAAGGTTTGTGAGGTAGATGGTGCTGTCGGTGAGAATGGGTCTTCTTCCCAGTGCTTAGCATGCAAAAACAGAGATTGTAAGATCCTTTCACTTGAAAAGCTTGTAACCAATCTTGAAGTCCAAATGGAGGCTTTAGCCATGGAAAAGGAAGTATTGACTGTGAAGCTTGGAAATCTGATGCAAGAGCAAGAATTCACAGAAGGCCTGCAGAATTCTGGTATGCGCCTAGAACAGCATCAGATGAGCAATTATGAGAGTCACAACATGCTGATAGAGCAATTACAGAGCACGGAAAATGAGTCAAAATCAAAAGACTTAAAAATCACTGCCTTGCAGAAGGACCTGGATAATCTACAGCTAATTTTGTCTGAGCAAGACTCTCTTTCAAAACAACAAGCAAGACAACTGAATGAGGAGACGGTCCATGTGGAGAGACTGCAAGAAATGCTGGACCATAGCCAAAGAAAAGAAGAGAGACTTTCTGAGGTACTTGCTGCTAATGAATGTGAAACGGTTTCACTCCAGGATCTGCTTACTCAGAAGACCAGAGAAATAGAAAATTTAAAATTGGCTCTTTCAGAGAAGGATCATCAAATTGCTGAAATAAGTCACAGTTTTTCTGATAAGATGGTCCTCTTAAATGAGGAAAAATATTCTATGGATAAAGAAATTAAAGCACTGAAGGAACAGTTGAACTCTGCTAACAGAGAGCAGACTGAGGGAAGAGATGCATCAGAAACACCAGGCAAAGAAGATGAGGAGGACCTTCAGTTACAAGACTCTCTTTCAAAACAACAAGCAAGACAAATGAATGAGGAGACGGTCAATGTGGAGAGACTGCAAGAAATGCTGGACCATAGCCAAAGAAAAGAAGAGAGACTTTCTGAGGTACTCGCTGCTAATGAGTGTGAAACGGTTTCACTCCAGGATCTGCTTACTCAGAAGACCAGAGAAATAGAAAATTTAAAATTGGCTCTTTCAGAGAAGGATCAACAAATTGCTGAAATAAGTCACAGTTTTTCTGATAAGATGGTCCTCCTAAATGAAGAAAAATATTCTATGGATAAAGAAATTAAAGCACTGAAGGAACAGTTGAACAAAGAGCAGACCGAGGGAAGAGATGCATCAGAAACACCAGGCAAAGAAGATGAGGTGGACCTTCAGTTACAACACATTGTCAATGAGAAAGGCCAACTGCAGGAAACATTGCAGATAATGCAGAAGGAGAAAGACAAACTTCATGAACAGCTGGAAACACTAAGACACTCTAGCATTAAGGACCAAGAATTGATCAAATCTCTTCAGGAAGAGAGAGGAAGATTGCAGATTCAATGGGAAGCCCAGGAAGGTGAACACCTGGCAAATCAGGAAAAGTTGCAGATTCAGATAGAAGCATTGAGACATGATTATGTACAGCAGCAAAATACAATGAAAATACATCTTGAAACACAAGAGGAACTACAAGTAAAATTGCGTATACTGAAAGAGGAGCAACTACATAATCTGGATAGCATACAGCTTTTGCAGACAGAGAAGAGTGAGTTACAACATCAGCTGCAAACTACTACTAACAGTCCATTTGAAGCAAAAGAGGGCATTGAGTTGCAGCATCAGCTAGAAAGTCAGAGGAAGGAGAATGAACATCTTAAGAAGAAGTTGCAGGCTGCCCTAGCCAATAGAAAAGAACTTTTGAAGAAGGTGTCAAAACTAGAGAAGGAGCTAGCAAAAGGTGCTGCATTGCTGGAAAAAGACTCGATTGCTGACAATGCTGAAGTTAAAACAACAGAGCAAAATGTAGCTGAAGAGTTCCTAAAACAACAACTTTCTGAAAAAGAATCAGAACTTGAGAATGTCAGGAGAGAGCTGCTTGAGAAGAGTGCAGCAGAAGAAAGTCTTCAATCACTAGTTGAAGAAATGAAGATGAATTTGAACGAGAAGATCAAAACAATTGAATCTCTAAAAACAAAGAATATGGAAAATCTTTCTCTAGATAATCCGTTGTCTGCACCACCTCTGTCCTCTGACATTAAAGACATGGCACAATACATCGACCCAGAACTTATAGCTGACAGCAGAATGGACCTTGAGAACAGAATATCAACTCTAGAACAAGAAAATGAGAACTTACAACGCAAAATTCAAGATGCTGTGAACTCTAGAAGAGACACAATCAAAAAGGCAAAAGAAAAGGACAGGCACCACCGTGAACAACTGAAGCAACAAAAAGATGAGTTCAATCTGTTGCAGGAGAAGTATAATACACTAGAAAAGAATCAAAATATACTATCAGGGCGCTTAGAGATCCAGCATGAAAAAGAAACGCAAAGTGTAAGTCACAATTCACCAGATGAGATTCCAAGCAAGGAGACAGAATTTCAGTCCTCGAACGCTACTGTTTTAGAGAAAGGTAGTGAAGACTCTAACTGGGGTAATGACTGGGTGGAGTTCACCCAGGCAGAGGTTAAAGATACTCTTGATACTGCTGCAGCCAATGATCTAGAAGCTTATAAAACACAGTTAAACCTTTTCAAAGCCCAAAGAGATGAACTGGAATGCAAGACTGTGGACATGGAAAATCAACTTGCTCAACGTTTCAAGGAGATTTTACACCTACAAGAGACTGTGGAGAATTTAACCAGACAATTAGATGTTGAAAGGGAACAGCATTGTGAGTCAGAAAGACAAGCTGTTACTCTGAAAACGCAGTTGGAAAATAAATTAGCAGAGTCCTTCCAGGTATTGGAATCAGAAACAAAGCAAATTAAAGATCAGTTATATGCTAAGAATGAGGAAATGACACATCTGTGTGTAACTCTAGAAGAAAGCAATGAAGCTCTTAAAGCATCCCAGTCATGTGTTTTGGAGAAAGACAATTTGATTATAGCTCTTACAATGCAACTGGAGAATCAAACTAAGGAGTTTATGGACCACAAAAGCAAGCTTGAAATGCAGGTTCTTGAAGTTCAAAAGAAACAAGATGAGGGTGAAGAAGAAGGATCTAAGAGCAAACAGCTTCAGAGGAAACTACAGGCTGCCCTGATTTCTAGAAAAGAGGCACTTAAAGAAAGCAAGACCTTGAAATCAACACTTGAAGCAATGAAAAAACACGAAGAAGAGTTGTCCAGAAGTCTGTTAACTGCAGAGTGTTCAGTTAAACAGCTGACTGCAGAAAATGATGAACTGAACAAAAAACTATCAAACCAGAAAGAAGAAAGAGAGAAGCTTATTGCTGAAGTTGATAAATGTCTTATGGAAAATCAAAACCTTGAGGCTTCATGTGAAAGCTTAAAACTTGCACTTGTTAACCTCACACAAGATAAGGAGCTGTTACAAAAAGAGTTGGAATCCATGAGTATGTCGCAGGAAACGCAGAGCTCTGAATGGCAAGAAAAGCATTCTGAACTACAGAAAGAGTACGAGACCCTACTACAATCCTATGAAAACGTCAGTGATGAGACAGACAGAATGAAGCGAGCTTTAGAAGCCGTAAAGGGAGAGAAGCAGGAGATCTTTAGTAAGGTGAAATCCGTGGAAGCGGCAAAGCGTGATATTGAGAAGCAACTGGAAGAAGCAGAGCAAGAGATAGAGGGTATCAAGGAAAAGATGAGAAAGTTTGCCAAGTCTAAGCAGCAAAAAATACTTGAGCTTGAAGAAGAGAATGAAAAACTGAGAGGAGAACAGCCTCCTTTCACCGTGGGACAGATAGGTCAGCTGGAACAATTGCAGTCAGACAATTTAGAACTAAAGGCTCAACTTGAGGGAGTGCACACAGAAAGCAAAGATTTAGCTACCCAGTTACAAACAGTCCAGTCTGAAAAGGCTGCTTTAGCTCAGGAGAATGAAAATCTAAAAATTCAGTTGGAAAATGTTGAATTGAAATTGCAGAAGACCATTGAAGAGGCTACAACAGATACCATGCAAAAGGAAATTATTGTAACAGAGTATTCGTCTTTGCCGTTGTCCAAAGAGCAAGCTGGAGAAGCTATGATTAATGATGTGGTTTCTGAAATAAACACAGAACAGGAGAATGTGCAGAAAATATGCCAACTGGAAGGTCTTATAGAACAACTTGAAAACGACGCCAGGAAAAGGGAAGATAAAATACAAAAAATGAAAGAAGGCATCAGCGTGTTAAAAGAGGAGAAGATAAAAGCTGAGAGCAATTTGGCAGCTGCCCAGGATCAGGTGATTAAACTGAAGGAAGAGATGGTGGAACTGGAGAATAAACACCAGAAAGCCAAGGATGATGTGGAAGAGATAACGAGGCAAAAGAGCATCATAGAGGTAGAGAAGGATGAGTTAGAAGAGCGTCTGATGAATCAGCTTGCCGAACTTAATGGAAGTATTGGAAACTACCAGCAGGATGCTATGGATTTACAGAGTAGAAATGACAGCTTACAAAAAGAGTTACACAATGTTCAGCTCCACCTGGAGGAGGAAAAGCGGCAGCTGGAGAGACAGAAGGCAGAAGTACAGAAAGAATTTGTAGAAAAGTTGAAGTCTGTACAGGGAGAGAAAGGAAGAAAAAGTCAAACAAAAGAGCTACAAGAATTGCTCAAAGAGAAACAACAGGAAGTACGGCACCTACAGAAAGATTGCATAGGGTACCAGGAGACCATCAGTAGCTTGGAGAGGACCATCAAAGCTATGGAGTTTGCCAGTAGTGAATACGAGAAGGAAAAGTTGGCCTCAAATGAGAGATTAGCTAAAGCTTTGGAAGATGCTCAACAGGCACAAGCTGAACTAAAATCTCTCCGCATAACGCTTGATGATGCACGTAATGAGACAGCAAGGGTCTTAGCCGAAAGTATGAAACTGAAAGAAGAACTGCAGGTAGCAGGAGAGGACAATGCTTTAACATTAAAGAAGAAAGACGAGTATCTGGAAAACAGATTGGAACAAGAGAGACTTAAACACACAAAAGAAATAAGGAATGTGCAGGAGAAACTTAATTTGCTGCACAGTGAGAAAGAGCAACTGGAGGGATCCATCAGCAACTTGCAGAGTGCTCTGGAAAGTAAGAGCCTGGAGATGAAGGAGATGCAGGATAACTTAAACCAAAACATAGCTAAGCTGGCAGCCTTCACCCGTAGTATGTGCTCTTTACAGAATGACAGAGATCGCATCATAGATGAGTCTAAAAAATGGAATAAAACTTTCACTGATACCATGCAGGAAAAGGATAATGAAATCATTGAGAAGGAAGAGACTTGTGTATCTCTTAGAAACCAACTTAAAGAGATAACTGCAAAGGTTGAGGAGCTACAAATCCAAATAACCAGGTAACAATTATTTAGCATTTACAAACACATACTCCTGTGTAACAAATATACATTTTAACATACGAAGGGTCTTCATTAATGTTAATTGAAAACGGACAGGAAATGGAAAATGTTTATGGAGCAATGTATTTATCAATTCTTAAAGGAGAAACCATTTTTCTCTCTAGTCTAATCCACATCATAGCCTGTTGTAAGTGGTTGGGTGAGATGAGAAGAACCTGTGCACAGAGCATAAGGCTTCTAAAACTATAATTATTCTCCATTATAGAAAAGATAGATGTATTCAATTTATTAAATATAAGGGGCCACAGTAATGAATTGGAAACAGCCCTGTATCTTCCAAGTATAAAACTTCTTTCAGTAAACGTGTTCGCGGAGGTAATATAATTTAAAAGACATATTATGGTGTCTGTTTATATGTTTACCACTATATGCTTAATTTAAAACAGAAAATTAGATTATCCAATCTATTGGTCTTGTCCATTATATATCCCAAGTTGATATCCCAGAATGTACATTGAAAAACAGTTTGAGTAAAAGGAGCATGCGTTCTTGTAGCTAGGGTTATAAATTGAGGACACTTTCTTGTCCTCCTGGCTTCCTGTACTGAAAGTGTCTTGTGTCAATTTTTTTACATTTTGATAGACTTGAGCTGGAAAATCAGGAACTGTCTGCATCTTTGCAGAATGAATGCGAGACTAATCAAAAGAAACAAGATTCCATATTTGAGGAGAAGGCCATACTGTCATCTTGTCTGGAAGAAGAGCAAAAGCTGCATAGTGCCTGCCAGCAAGAGCTGAAATTAAAAAGCTTTGACGCCGAAGAAAGATTACGTCGCCTTGAAACTATGGAGGATCAACTGAAGCAGCATATGGGTGAAAAAGAAGATCTGGTAGCGGCGCTCAAAACATTGGAGATGGATATGCAACACTGGAAATTGTCTACTGAGCAAGTTCAAAGTGACCTGCAAGCATCCAAAATTCTGACAGAGCAGTTGCATTGTGAATTGGAGCAGAAGGAACGGGATGTAGTAAGACTGATGAGTGCTCGAGATGAAGCAGTAAGTGCAGCTGTAGGTGAATTGCATGAGTTGCATGCGGCAGAGACCCGGGTACTTGAAGAGAGGCTGCTTAAAACTGAGCAAGAGAAAAAGCAAGTACAAGAGAAACTAGAAAACATCACTGCTGAGCTACTAGCCACTCAAGAGGAGGCTTCACGAAGTAAGGCTCAACTAGAGGCCATTACCAAGTCCATGTGCTCTCTGCAAGAAGAGCGGGAACGTGTGCTAGGTGATTACCAACAGCTTGAGCAGCGACACCTCGATGCAATTGTAGCCAAAGATGCTTTGATCCAGGAAGCTGCAAAAGAAAGTAATGAGCTACGTGAGGAACTAAGAGTTCATCGTAGCCATACTGATGACTTAAATGCACAGAATGCCAAGTTAAATGCTCAGCTGACTAGATACAGGGAAGATTTAAAGGAGCTCATCTCCCTTAAAGATTCACAACTGAAACAATTATTGGGAGAAAAGATACAAGAAATAGAACAAATGAGGCTGGAACATAATGTCCAGGAGCAGCAACTAAAACTTGAGAAAGATCTTGCACAGTCTCTACAGAAAGAACTAGAAGGAGTCAGTTTGGAAAAACTAAAAATCCAACAGGAGGTTGAAAGCCTGACACAATTTATGTCACAGCTACAAAGTGAAAAGGAAGAAAGAGAAATCAGATTTATGGAGCAGGAACAAGAGATACTAACACTTAAAGAAGAGGTATCACGGCTACTAAAGGAATCTTCATGTTTGAAAGAGGAGACCTCTAGGGTTCAAGCAGAAGCTGAGAGGAAAGTACAGAATGCAGAGGAGGAACTGCAAAAGCAGCTTAGGAGTCTGCAGCATGACACTGGCATACTGCGCAATGAAACAGAGACTGCAGAGGAGAGAGTAGCAGAATTGGCCAGGGATCTGTTGGAAGCAGAACAGAGACTGCTACAGGTAAATGAGGACAATTCCTCTCTTAGGGCCCAGCTCCAAGCCTTTGAAGGCTCCATGAGATCACTACAAGATAGTCACGACTTTGCACATGAAGAGCTTCAGAGACTAGAGGAGCAGCAAAAGAAGGTGTCCGTGCTCAAAGAAGAGCTCAGCAATATGACATTGGAAAGGAACACATTGAGAGACTTGGTTTCGCAAAGTGAGGAGGAACAACTCAAAATGCAAATTCAGTTGGAAGACCAGGCTAGGTTGTTGCAGGCTAGAGAAGAAGAGTTAAGTAGAATGACTGATGACTTTCAGTCTCTGCAAAACCAGCTTGAAACACTTTCTAGAACCATGGGAAGTCTTCAGGAAGACCGTGAACGACTGCATTTAGAGCTGAGGAATTCCCGCGTAGAGGTAGAGAGGATATCGCAAACCCCGGACATCAGCATCAGACAGGTATTTTAGATTTTAATTGTACTGACATAAACATTTCAATGTACATACAAGTTGTACATGTTCACCATTAAGCAGTGTGAAAAATATAAGCATGAATGTGTATGTCTAATGTTGATACAGTATGCATAATGTACACATTCATGCACGTACACACTGAATAGCTTTCTTTTTCCCTCACAGGTCTCTGAATCTAGTCGCAAGGATTTCACGCAGGCAAAGCTGCAAATCAACCAAGAGGAAGGGCAGAACCTTCAAACGCAGCTAACTGATGCACTTGCGCAGTTACATCACAAAGAGCAGAGGATTGAGCAGCTTAATGGCAAAGTAAGAGGGCGCCAGCGTTCCTTATTATGTGATTGGGTGTCAGCCCCCACGAGCTTCATAGATCAGAGCGTGTTTGTCATATGCGTGTTGAACCATTTTAATATACCCGAACAAATGATATATATGATTTTTAGCGTTTTCTTTTGAGGCCATATTTATATATGTCAGATTTTATTTATACTAAAATTAAATATTAAAAAAAACTGTTTTGTATACTCTTGTGCAGTTATTCTTTACTTTTTATTTTGTATTGCCTTGTCCAACATGAAAGCCACCAAACAGCAAAAATTAATTTCTACTGCCCCAAGTCTAATACTCACCGCCACCTGGCCCCTAGAGGTCGCACACAATTTGACTGATTGTATATGGTAGGGCCCCTTATAATTTTTTTACAATACATTTTCAGAGATTTACCTCACAAGCAAAATGTAGCAAGATGACTCCCTTGTGCTCTTCAAGGGCAGACTGCATTTCAGGCAGTATATCTCATCAAATTGGTCAAGGCATGGTGTAAAGTTGTTCAAACTTTGCAAAAGCATTATGGGATATACTGCCCAGACTCGGTTGTGCATTCGCAGTAATGAAATTCTGGCCCCTAGGTACACTGACAAAAAAGATGTGTATGTTCTCTCCATTATGCAGAACGAAGGTGCCCTTCAGTGTGAGAGGAGAAGTTGATGCAGAGGTCCTAAAACCTCAGTGCATTATCGACTACAACAAAAACATGGGGAGAGTAGATCTTTCCGATCAGTGTTAACATATTTAGACATCCTGTTTGAGGAGTCCACTGGAAACGTGAAAGACAAAAATGTCCAGCTTCTTACCGGCAGGCATTTTCCTTGCAAAATCCCCCCACTGGTGCAAAAAGAAGGGCTCAAAATAGATGAAGAGTCTGCTGTAAGATAACACGCTTATTTGGCCACAAAAATATGGTGTATCATATACTCCAAAGGTGTTCCGTGATATGAATGAAGAATGGAACAATAGGAGATTGTTTTATATTAGGAGAACTCCTTTGGAGTAGATATTTTCCATGTTATGTTAACGTAAAATAATTACTAAGCATTAAAATGAAACCTTATATCAGCTCTTTATGGTCAGGCAGTGTTGGGGGCACTTTTTAATTTTTTTTTTTCCTATTTTTTTATCATGTTTATTTGGGGTTTCTTACCACAAATCTTTAATTATCGCCTGTCTACAGCTGTCTCAAATGTTTGAGGAGAAGAATGCTCTGTCCATACAGCTTCGGGGAAGCAGTCAGAACTTGCGAGATGCTCTCAACCGAAATGCGTCCCTCGAGAAAAAGCTATGGGAACTGCAGCCCAAATCTCAGGTTGGTGGGGAAAAAGGGGGTCAGTCATAGAAAAACTAGGGGTGCATTTTTCTACACGTTTAAATAATGTGAGGTTACAAAACTGAAGCAAACAGGGGACATTGACCTAAAGACATTGACAATGCAGTTACCACCTGTACTAATCTTTTAAAACCATCAGAAAAAGCAAGTAGGGTGCTGGGTTGTGTAGCTAGAGGCATTATTAGCAAGAAGAAGGAAGTGGTTCATAGATCTCTGGTCAGACCTTGCCAAGAGTATTGTTTGCAGTTCTCCAGAAAGACATGCATTTTTTGAGTTTTCAGGCAATGTCTACTAAAATGGTGAATGTTTTAATAACACTCAGTAATGACTAGGGGATTTAAATTGTTAAAGATTGAAGGAGAAAAGAAGAGGGGAAATGTTATAGGAACATTTTAATATGTAAAGGGATTTAGCAGACAGAGAGGGCATTTATTTGAAGAGGGGAAATGCTATAAGAAAAGGTAATAATCGAAATCAAGAGGGTCAGAGGCTTAGGTTGGATGGCTGTTTTATTTTACTGAGAGGGTGTTCGATATGTGGAACAGCCTTCCAGCAGATGTAGCAGAAGTTAATACATTATGAGAATTAAATGGGGCATATGGCTGTCCTGGATCTAAGGCAAAACCGAGGACTTCTTGAGGTTTGAGTCTTTAAAATGTTGAGAAGACTTGATGTGCTGAATGGTTCTTCTGCCATCATATTCTATGGGGGGGGGAGATAATCATCCTAAATGTATAGACACGATTTTGACGAATGCTTTTGATACCTTGCGATTGCACTTCTTTTTGTAACACTAAAATGCACTTAACGGCTTACTGGGGCCAACAGGACTGTAAGCCCTTGATTTCCACAAACATGTATTGCGTTCTACAAAGCTATATAAATAATACATGGAAACATTTAACATTATAGGTAAACTAATGTGAGAAAATCACCTTTTCTGCTTCAACTTATTTTATGAACTTTTTTTTATAGGAGATGTCACTGAGTGTTTCAGCTCCTGGAAATCTCATGGAGAAGGAATACCAAACAGAAAGAGACTGGCAACTGATGGAATTGCAGCAACGGTGAGATTTATCTCTTGTTTATTATTAGGAGAATGTTCTGATGTAACATAACTCTGACTATCCCTGAAAGTTATGGGCAAATCTCACAATGCTTACATTACATTTATTTATGTAGCATCAGCAGATGCCGTAGCGCTGTTACATTCAGTGGAATAATTTAAAATCACGCATAACAACAAACTGGTACAAAAGGAGAAGAGGGCCCTGATCTTGTGAGCTTACAATCTAGTCGATGATTAAGGGGGAAGTGAAACAATAGAGATGAGTTGATAAGGTCTGGATGATCTGTAAAGGTTGCTGGTCTTTCAGATGGGTTGATTTAGATGACGGCTGAGATTGTTAGGAGGAAAGGTTATGCGATTCTCGAAAAAGGTGGAAGCTTTTGAAAGTCACATATGAGGGAGAAAGTATGACAGAGGTCATAAGAGGAACCAAGAGAGATTGGTTAGGGGTGTATTTTGATAGAAGGGTAGAGATATGGAGCATTGTCCATATGTCTGGTTAAGAAGTTTAAACTTGGGGAGCCAATAGAGCGATTGGCACAGTGGAGTGGCAGATGAGGAATATTGACAGAGAAAGATTAATCTTGCAGCAGTGTTGAGGACATATTAAAACCGTGAAAGATGGGAGAGGGGGAAACAGTTAGTGGAGAGTTGCAATAATACTGATGGGATATCACAACGGAGTGGAATATTATTTTTGTTTCTTGTTTGAGGAATGGACTAATTCCGGAGATATTTTTGAGGTGAAGGTGGCAGGATTTTGTGACGGACTGGATGTGACACCAAGGCAGCCAACTTGTTGTGTTGGTTTGCAGACAAGGGTGGGGATGGTCTGAAATAGATAGGATTATGGGGAAGGAAATAAAATAGGTTTGTTTGGAGTGATGGAGGGTCGATGTATAGGCACGGAGCATGAGTTTGTAATGGGACCCCTATCAGCAGTACGTGAACATCTTTTGGAAACGACGGGTCTGTGCGCAATGCCATGGCTGATGTGGACTGCGTGGGGGGTGGCGGACAGTTACAGGAGCAACCATATCTAAGTCTGAAGCTGCTGTATGGTTATACTGAACTGTAGCCGATTTAGGGACGAAATGGAGGTGGAGATACTGGAGTGTGTCTGTAAGCTGTAGGGTATTGTGGTCACGTAGGTATTGGTAGGTTTGTAGCGTTTTTTAGGAAGAAAAGGTTTGGGAGGCATGTCAGGGTTATATGTTAAAAGGCTCTGGGGAGACAGACAGTAGGAAGAGTTCTGTGGGGAGGTAGTCCATTGTGAGAGTTAGAGAGGAGAGCAAATGTAGTTTGGAAGCAGCAGGTGAGCATGGGTCATCAATAGGTTTATTGAAGTCCCCCAGGATCAATGTAGAGATGGTAGAGGAAAGATAGTGAGAGAGCCATGCATCAATGTGATTGAAGAAGAAAACATGTTGTGGTTTTCTCTTTCTTTAGGTATCTGGAGGTTGAGCAGTCAAACAGGGAATTGCAAAATGCAAAGACAGAACTGGAAAGGCAATTAATGGTGGAGAGTCAGAGAGCAGATGATGGGGAACAGAAAATGGATAACATGAGAAGGTGAGTAACAAAAAGAGAGCACTTTACTAAGTGGATGGAACACACAAAATATCTATTTATCTATCCAAATATGTATTGAATACAAAATCAGAACCGCACACTTACAATAGTACAAAAAGAAAAAAAATCTTTACAAATCCTACCCTTGACAAAGGTGTTTGTCTGAAACATTGGGGGATCTCACGCTGGGTGTCAGTGTATTCAACCTTTATATTGTATTTGACAAGTTTGGGTATGTAAATCTTTGACTTGCTTTGCATCATACTTTTTGAGCATTATCATCAATTCGATTTTTGCTTAAGTTTCTTTTTGGTGTGAACTTGATTCTTATTTGTATCCAAATATGTGCCGCAGTATTAAGATAAGATAAGTTGACAAAATGGGGAAATACTCCACAGGAATAGAGTCATAACACCTCTATATCAGATGAAGTGTTTACCTTTTAATCCCCATAGGACCCAATAAATAATCTTGTAGCCTACATCAGGCTTTATCAAATAGACAACACCCAGAGAAATAGGAACACACAATGATTTAAACAAAAGGCAGGATTTGCTAGTGAAAAATAATTGGAAAATTGGTATAGTCTGAGAGCATGGAAATGTTCAGCTATAGACAGGTGAGTGATCTGGTCTTGGAGAGAGGGGGCGCTCTAATCACTGTTGCTCTTGATCAGGTTTCAGTCACATGATTGGTCAGTCCCTCAGGATCTTGATGCATCTCATGAGCTGTCTTTGCTGATAGAAGACACATCAAAGGACAGGGTAAGTCATCAAACCTTCCATAGCTCCTGACTGCACAAAATCATACTTTTTTTTCTCTGAGACCTATACTATCATCTGTCATTCTTAACCCACTAATTTTCTTTGCTTTTCCCTCAATCCATGTCTCAGATTTTCCCTCTTACACAACATTTCCACGTGTTCTCCTTTTTTAATTGGCAACAATGTGCCCCATCCTTGTCCTTTTTTAATTACAGTATTTGCTCGATTATAAGACGGCCCCCCAAAATCTTAATATTAATTTATGAAACAAAGTAAAAGCCTGAATATAAGATGACCCTATAGGAAAAAAGTTTTACCAATAAATGTTAATTCATGTAAACTATGTGAACAATTGTTTAATAAAAGCTATGATTGAGACAAATATTTTGTTTTTATTTCCTTTTTTCAACCTGCCCCCCAGTTATGCACATCTGCCCCCAGGCTTGCCTGGCACTTTGGCATTTAGGGGGTTAAAAGGCATATTATGCGGCAGAGTGGCATATAGTTAGGTATAAGGCATTTCAGGAGGCAGAGTGGCGTATAGAGGGTTAAAAGGCATTTCTGGAGTCAGAGTGGCATTAAGGGGGTTTAAAGGCGTTTCACAGAGCACTCTGCCTCCAGAAATGCCTTATGCCTCCCATTTAACACTCCCTCCCTCCTCCAAACCTACCGGTGCTGCTGAGTCCCTGGTGGGGGATCTGCTGGATCTTAGTCTCATAGTCAGACCTATTTGAGGTCTGATTATAAGACGAGGGGTATTTTTCAGAGCATTTGCTCTGGAAAAAAAACTTGTCTTATAATCGGGCAAATACGGTACTTTAGCCCTTGTCACTCTAGATCTTTGTGCATCACTCATATGTTTTTTGTCTCGCTTGTATCCTTTTAGGTTCGGAGCTCAACTGTCCGTAGATCCCTGCGTCACACATTCTGCTCTCGTACACGGACTCCTCTACTGGCTGCACTCTACATTTTAATAATCCATGTAGTATTGCTGCTCTGCCTCACTGGACACCTGTGAAAGCGCTTACTGCACCCTGCAGGAGTCTCGATGCGGAAACCTGTGCGTGGATTCCATTTTGAAATCATGCTGAATTGTAACGTCACACAAAAAACAGTGGGTGATGCTATAACCTCACTGCGCTGAGCCTCAGCTGAGTGACCAGAAATAAGAACTTGTTCTCAATGGTGTGATTACTTTAGAACCACAGAAATGTTGAATAATTTTGTGAGGATCACTTGGAGCTACACCTGGTTCCCTTCTGAAAATGTAACTTCTATGACTTCCCTATGTTCCAAGTCACCTTTGTTGCCTTTTCTACAACCCAAAGTCTGACTATTTTTTCCCATTTACCTATTACCTTCTGTCTTGTGATTGCTCAAATAATAATGAATTCGTTACAGTTTCAGTGCACTAGAGATGTACAAATATCTCTATGAAGGTCCATGTGACTTGTAGGGGTGTATAGATGCCTGGAGGTGCTCCATAACCATCATTAAGAATAGTATTGCCTGATTATTACTGAGCAGTGTGTGAGGTTTTGTTCCTATATTTATAGGTTGAATGTGCTATGTATGATTTCATCCTGCGTGTGTTAATTTATGAGTGTATACTATCCCAATCTCAGGTTTCTCAATCACTGTAGTGGTTGTGAGTATTCAACCTCTGATAACTTATTGATTTATGATCTTGATTTCTGTGTCTCTGTTCAAACTCGTTTTTAAGCACTTTTCAAAATAACTTGTAGTTTCAATTAAAATTTTCTAATATTAATTCATGTGACGGCGCATAAGGGGGCTGATCCAAGGAAATTAACAACTCGTGGCACTAATTCTTATTTGTAATATGTGTTGCCAAAGGTTTAGGCATTGTGTACTTTGACTATTTGTAACACTACTTAGTTTTTATTTGCATGTATTTAATTTCATAACAATAATCTAGGTATAACATTATTCACTTGGGTGACCAAGTTTCCCAAAATAAACCAAATATACTATATATATATATATATATATATATATATATACACATAATTATATGCTGCTACATTCAGCCCCTTGTTAAAGGAGTCACCTTGTCACCCCATGTATTAGGATTTGCAGTACAGTTGTTGTGAACCTGTAAACTTTCTCGATTGATGAAAGTTGCCAATAGCATCGTGCTGTTAAATCCAGAATTGCCAACAAATAGCCCTACAACAGTTGTGGAATGATGACTATGCGTCGCCTGTGAAAATCTAAGGTTGTGTACCTGCGACTGGCTGAGCAGTGCGGGAACTGCGGTTTCACAAAAGCTGATGGACTATTTTGTCTACATGTTCTAAAGCAACAAAGGTATGCATGTATGTTGTATGTATATAATTACCTGAAGTGGATTTTATGGTAACTTTATGGAGATTTCTTGTAACAGTTTCATTATTCCAGACATAATATCATTCCAGTTGTTACGGCACCAATTCAACATTCTTCTCCATTGTGTGTTGATGATTCTGTTTGTCATCTGGAAAGCCCTTTCACAACATTCACATTCTTTTTACATATGTTTCTTGCTACTAGTTAGGTAGTCACATTTTTATAATGGGAATAACTCAGGTTTGTCTCCCCAAAACAGTTGTGTTTTTGAGCAGGTGTAGGTTTTTTTTCCATTTTATTGCAATCAAGTGGGACCTGATCAGGTAAATAAAATCTGTATTAAGTATGGTTAAAAAGAAAGTACTTTTGAAAAGATTATTTTTGGGGCATAATTGTTTCTAATTAAACAGATCCCAGGCTGTTCGGACGTTGTGTTTGTACACTTTGTACCATCCTTTATCAGCACGGTGCATTTCCATATTCTTTTCTGTATTTATGTGATCAATTGCAAACAGGATGCATGTTTAAACTGTTTCTTTAATTATTCCACGTCTGCTCTAAATTCCTAAACTGTAAACTGTATATGCTTTTATGATATCATAGATTTTTTGTATATGTAAACCTGTATAGGGTGTGTATATTATCTGCTCCTTTCTCCAGGGAGTTGGAATGGAGTAGTATCTACTTACTTCTGATTGATCACATAACTCTCAACAAGAATTTTAATTATAAATAAAATTATTTTTCAAATGAGATTTGTGTGACTTCATCATCATTCCAGAGCACTATTATTATTATTATTATCTGTTATTTATGTAGCACCAACAATTTACACAGCACTTCTTACAATACATACATTCAAGGGGTATGAAAGACTAGCGCTGACAGACTAAGACAAACCGATACATTGGGTGGAGAGAGCCCTGATACCTTGTTATCATAACTATGCTAGGCTTTGTAGAAGGGAACAAATTATTTGAGTGAATTGAATGCATGTATTTTTTTACATTTTAATCAAATTTGCTTCAAAAGGAAAAAGCTAATCATGTAGACTCTTGGCTAGAATAGCCAATGGCGATTGTGATGTTGAATAATGGTAAATTACTCACAATAAAATTGCAAGAATAGCAAGACTCTATCTTTCCCTTATGTCCTTAATTTAAAATATTTTTCATTTTAAAGATGTTTGTTTTGTAACAAAAAAACACACTGGTAAAGAGATGTTAGTAAATCCTACTCATAATCATTATTATATGTGAAGGAACTGTGTACACTCATATTTTTCCGCCGCCATGACAACTGGAGGCCTATCTCTGCTCCCGGTCTTCTAGTTACCAAAATGATGTATTGGTCTCTCAAGTGTGATGCCTACCTGTTGTAGTAATATTTCCAAGATGCCAACAGTCAGAATAGCAGAAAATGAAGGCCCTCTGACTAAACGTTAACGGCCCTCTTTCCTTGTGCAAAGTTATAAATGTGGTGCAGTCTCCACAGCAACCAATGGGACATTTGTGTTGACTCTTTCAACTTTTACCAGTTGGCATCGAGATAGTTCTTTACAAGTTGATGTTGCCCATCATACACGTGTTTTGTTTTCTGTACTATATCAGTTTCTGTAGTGGTCTCTGCTTCTCTTTACATGATACCATTAGTGTTTCCTATAGATTGCAAATGCATCTACAATGCTGTTCCTTTCTCATAGCATCTTTTGTCTACCCGCCCTTTCCTATAATCTTGTGCACCCGTCATTAGTTTTTGTAATATGCATATAGTGGGGCTCTTGGAATAAAGTCCCGGATATTGTGTTTGAGAGTCGCTTGTACAGCAGGTTAGAGGCAGAGAGAGACCACAGAAGAGGAAGTAAGTTTGTAGAGACACAAAATGAAAGAGGGGAACTGTCACAGCAGGAAACTGGTGACGACAAGAGACCTTCACTCAGAGACATTGCGCCGGAGAGACAGAAGGACATTTTACAGACTGATAACTTATAAGAAATTACAGAAGGGTGAGTAACAGCTTTTATTATATTGGTTAATACATTGGCACAGAAACACACATACCTTCCACATCTTGTTTGAGACTTAAAGCACGCTTCTATTACGTTACGGCATATTGGTCTAGAGCATTAGCATATAAGCTCTCAGCTAGTTGCTTTAAAAACTTAATTCCAACTTTCATTTTAGTTATACATGTCTCAGGGTGATGGGGTTAAACAAACAATACCAGACAAGTATAAATACCCTCCTCTGTTTTTGTGTACATACAACCAGAATCACAACCTTAACCTGAGATCTTTCTAAATTAACTGACCCTTGTACTGTTTAAATCTTTCCTCATTTAGGGTGACTTGCTAGTGGGTGACCAAACGGTTTTGATAATTAGGCAAGAAAACCATAACTTAATAGGTATTATAGGTATTATTATTTATATTTAACCAGGCAATATACTGTGACATAACACAGTTTCCCCGGTATGATTCGCACCCAAAACTCAATTAGCAGAGAGTCCCCTCAAGTTGTCCTCCCATTTATTTTCTTTCTGTTGTCAAATTCAATTTACTTCCTCTGTCACCACAGACTTGCCTCTGCAGACAGAGATTTCATGCTAAATAAGGAGAAATGTTACTTGGAACTGTAGTCTCCTCCTACGCACGTAAAACGCTTTGCGCAATATGTTTATACATTCAGATTCTTTTTTATCTTAATTTATGTTGCCTGTTTTTCTAAGCAATTAGCACAGTGCTTTACATTGTATGCCTTCACCTAAAAAGAAGCCAACTAAACTCAATCGGGCTTGGATACTCCCAGTGCAGTAGTCATTTACAGTAAGTACAGGTACTTAACCAGAACTTGAATACTACTGATCAGTGCCGCTACATATTCAAATACGTGTGGTCTTTCTAACTCCGTATACTAATCTTTACATTTACAGTAGACATATGACTTCTACAACACAAAGACTGGCCTTTTGTCCCCACTCAGTTTAACAAATTAATTTGGGTTACAAACATAAATGTATTTGCTCACAGATTATTGCTACATATTAAATTCAACAAACAAAAGGGACACAAAACAAATATAGTCTTAACTATCTAGAAGCATTGACTGATCAACAAGAAAAAAACAGAAGGAATATTTACAGTCCTAAAGACCATATACTCCCTATTTTCTGAATAATCCACAGTTGAAATTGAGAATATTAACCTCTCACAAATACAATTTCCATCAGATACAAATGTCATTATAAAGCCATTGGATAAGAGAGGTAAAGTTAAACTGTTAAACTTCATATATGAAAAAATGTGACCCCGCTATGAAGTATTTATCAAGCCTGATAGATATGTTGATAAGAGAGCTAGGACAGAAATACATTGCAGAGCTGGAATATAAATATATGACCCCATTAAACCCCCTATTCCAACTTTCTACCGTTTACCTAAAATTCATAAGAACAGTAGCACCCCCACACACATGGAGGCCCATTATTTCAGGGAATGAGACCACTTGTAAACTGTTCACCTTCATTCATATAAGACTATTAACAAACCTTGTAAACCTTGCATGTCTTTATGTCGAATCGCTATATAGCAATATTCCACGTACTATTGGCATTCAGCCATGCTGCTATTTTCTTGAACAAGACAGCACTTTATCACCTGAATATACCTGTATATTAATATTACTGGAGTTTGTTTTAACCTACAACCTCTTTCTATTGAGGGCCTATTTGAGCAGTGTGTCAACAAAATGGAATATTGTTATTCGAAATGTATCCTACTAGTACCGATACATAGATTATCTCTTTTTTTCATTTGGACAAGATGCCAAGATAATCTTTCTATGTTTATAATGAATTGAATGAGGTTTTCATTAACTTGAAATTCACACGTGTCCTTGTTAATAATGAGCTGATATTTTTGGATTTGAAGTTTAGTATAACTAGTAGGGGCAGTATTGGAACTGTCCTCTATCGGAAACCAACTTCCACAAATAATCTACTGTCATCCTTACGGTTGTAGGGTTACCCCCTTGTGAGTCTCTTTCAACAGATAGGACGTTTATTCTACCACATAATATTCTATCAAACACCTTCCCTAGAGCCTCAGCTGAGTGTATCTGTGAGACTCACCAGAGCACCCAGTGAAGTGAACACTCCCAGAGAAGGAAGTCTAATTTGTACTGTAACATGGCCTACGAGCATTCAATAAACAACATCAACTGATCCCAGTTGACATAACTGAAAGGGTCAGAAGTAGCAAGGGTTAAATGAGCAGCTCTTTAGATGCTAATACAAGTGGAAGAAATCGACAATCTGGTATTTAGGTCATCAAGGACATAAAGTAATCTCACATAGTAGTCCAATTTAAGTGTCTTCCTGATTGCATCCTACAGTCTAATCACTCATGTGTATCATTTGTGGCATCTATGTGCATTGTATGTTTAACACTGAAACTTTTTAATCCTGATGTATATCTTCTTTTTCTTTGAAGTGAGGCATATTTGAGTTGTACTTTGGGTATCCTCTTTTCCTGTTTAATCATCAACATGACATCACTGGGGTTCTTAAGATACAAGAGAGATCTCCAATGGAGATCTCTATTTATGTTGCACTGGGAGCAGTGCATAAATACATATAATAAAAATGTGGGGAAAAACAATATACAATACTTTGTACCGCTATAAGTATAAGATTACAAAAAACCCTCTGCCCCTAACTCAAAAGTACTATGTAAGAGAGTGTTGCTTGACATAAATTGTGTTTTTTTTTCCACAGTGGCACCCACTCAGCAGAAGACATTCTCAGTTAATGTTTTCCCCTCCCACTTGAAAAAATGAATAGTACTAAGAAATATTGTGTTGCTATATGGCCAAAAGGATGTGGTCACCCTTCCTTATTATTGAGTTGAGGTGTTTCAGCCACACCCATAGCTAACAGGTATATAAAATCAAGTACGTCATCTCCATAGACAAACATTGACAGTAGAATGGCTTTAAACGTGGCACTATCATAGGATGTCACCTTTGCCATAAATCAGTTTGTGAAATGTTTGCCTGCTAGATTTGTCCTAGTCCACTGTAAGTGCTATTGCTGTGAAGTGGAAAGTAACAAAAGCTTAGCCACGTAGTGGTAGTCGCATACTAACAGAACAGGTCTGCATGGCTCTAAAGTACGTAGCATGTATACGTTGTCTGTTCTCTGTAGCACCACTCACTACAGAGTTCCAAACTGCCTCTGGAAGCAACATTAGCAGAAGCACTGTGTGTTGGAAGCCTTTAGAAATGGGTTTCTACATCTGGAAGTCTGATGGAAGAATCTGGATTTGAATGCATAGTGCCTACTGTGGTCTGGGGTTGTTTTTCAGGGTTTGGGCTAAGCCTCTTCGTTACAGTGAATGGTAATTTTAGACACTAGTATGCTTCCAATTTTGTGGCAACAGTTTGGAGCCATTTCTTCTTCCAGTATTACTGTACCCCTGTGCATAAAATAAGGTCTGTAACAAGTTCTGGACAATAGTTTGGTGGGGAGAAACTCAAGTGGTCTACACACAGCCCTGACCTTAACCTCACTGAACAGCTTTGGCATGAAATGGAATGCCAATTGCAAGCCAGTCTTTATCCAACACCAGTGCCTGACCTCACAAATGCTCTTTTGGCTGAATGGGCACAAATTCACACAGCTACACTCCAAAATCTTCCTAGAAAAGCCACAAAGGGGTGGGCAATTTCATATGTCCAACAAGCACAATTAGGTAGGATAGTGAGGTGCCTACATACATTTGGTCATATAGTGGATATGGATTCAAAAAGGAAGTCCTGGAAAAACAAATAATTTGTAATAAGTCAAATTGTTATGTTATCTACTACTTGTCATGTCCTGTTTACCAGTTGTAAAGTTCTGGGGAATATGATGGTGCTATATAAAAAAATAAATAATTATAACAAATGTGGTAAGAAATGTTGTTTTTTAGTTTTGAATTAGTAATTGTTTTGGAGAAATGTATTTTAAATATAAGGGACTATATTAAGAATTATTTATTAAAATCAGATTGTGGGATATATTGATAGACCCATCATAATAATTGATGTCATATCCTGATATTATCTTTCTTTTTCCTTCCTGGCTAACCAAGTAAGCTCTACCAAAAGGTTTAGTTATAACTAAGAGGGTGAGTGAATGGAGAAATGTAATCATGGATACTGAGTACAGTATTTTCAAGAGGAATATATATAAAGTCTATTACCAATACAATATATGTTGCTTATTTTAATCTCTAGATATGATGTTGGTTAACATCCTGGGCAGTCTCTACATCATTCTGGACCATCGCACCAATTGAGAATTTACATTTACTACCAAAAAGGCAAATAATGTTGAAAATGGTAGCCTCCCTCATGAATTTCAACAAAATATTGATGTCTTGGAAGTAGAATCAAAATCAGTAAACCTGTGTCATTAACATCATGCATCTCCTGTGTGTGGAAAAAAGGATTTACTGTTACCGTTAATATGTAATTAACTAGCAATGTTATACTAATGTAACCAATTCTTTGTATACCAGATGTGGAAGGCAGCAGTGGGACACAATGTGACAGTGGCTGAAACAGAATCTGACGACTGGGAAACCGACCCAGACTTTGTGGTGAGTTGTTCTATGGTAATATTCAGTTCTATGGTAATATTCAGTATGTTTCAAACATACCGCTGCCTACACTTGGATATGTGAGTGTTCCTGCACTGCACATGGTGCTGTGTGTGTACAACAGCTGCAGATCTATTGGATCATTTTGTTTTTCTGTGTTTCACCATAGCTGTTATATATATATATATATATATATATTTATATATATATATATGTATATATATATATATATATATATATATATGTATATATGGATCAATTGTATACACAAGGTGGCGTTATTAAGGAAAGCTTTTTGTTTTGATGTATTGAAAGTGTAAAGTGATTTTTTTCCCCCCAGGCATTTTCTGTTTCTGAGCTTAGTTTAGTGAATTTGTAGTTTGGGATCTGATTTGACTTTGAGCTGAATGACTTGATTTCCTTTTGTTTTCGTTATATAATACTTGATCCCGTGCAACCGCAAGGCTAGCTAATACTGTGTACGGTAAAGTATGCAAAACAATCATTTTGCCCACTCAATTCCAACAGATCATGGACAAAGACCGATTAACCCAGCGATTTCTACTAAAATTTAGCATCCTGTCAGCACTCCATAAGACACAAATTGATACTTTTTATTGGCCAAACTGTGGGGTCTAAAGGGAGTTGCCAGGAGAGTTTGTAGGACATTTGAGGCCTACTTTACATTATAAAGGTTGGGATGGCCCTGTTTAATGCATAGTTAAATCAGTGGGAATTCTTTAGAATATGCATTATACAGAGCCAGCTCATGCTTTATTTCCGGAGAAACCTGCCAATGTGTGGCAAAATGATGGAAAATTTATTTTGATGACATCCCTTTTTGGGAATATGGACTTACAAAAACCAATAACTTCACATAACTTGTGGTATGTGCAGTATTTTCTGAGGCCAGGTATCCTGTTTCACAACCTATTTCCTGTTCCTGATTCGAACATGTTTAATGCCTGCCATGGTGAATTTAACAACATAAGAAAGTACGTTTGTAATTCCTCAGACATAAAATATGACTGTTTTCCCCTAGGTTAAAGGAAACATCTGATCACGCTATACTTTTGGCTTATTATTATTATTATTATGACAAGTTGTCCTGGTGGGAGCATCACAAAGCATGGCTAACATAGTGAAAATATATTTTTTTCCTTTTCACACAATTTACCTAAAACCTACTATATAATAAATAAATCTTATTTAGTCTTAGGTTATAGATAGTATCCCAGCCCTAATGATATTGGGCACATAGAATAACTCTTAGGTTACAGATAGTATCCCAGCCATAAGCATATTGGGCAGATAGAATAACGCTTATGTGTTAGATAGTATTTTAACCCTAACAATAGTGGGCACATAGAAAAAAATAATATGCAATTATTTAAAAAGGTTTTATTGGTAGGCTTACCTTGACTTAGGGCCTTTCTTTTCATCTCTGGAGTAGAAATTGGTCCCTGTGGTATAACAAGGTATGTGGGAGTAGGTTCTCAAGCTGTCATATCTCCATAAATGTATCCTATGTATGTATGTAAACGTGTGTCTTGATATGACAACAACTAATAACAGAATCATTAACAGAAAATGTCATTAGTGCTATTTTCAAAGAGCCCACTTTCGCTGAAGAAAGCCTTGGTGGGGTAAGACCTGGGACTCTACATGGTAGGTGTGCTAAGGGTTTCTGGTATCTGCCCACTCAACATCCATATGAACAGCTAGTCCCACCTCTACAGAACAGCCCAGCACATATCTTAGACGTTGTCTCAGGTTCATTGTGCTTTTACCCTTCATGAGGTCTGAGACATGTTTATTTCTCAGAATGACATCTCAGAAGAAGAGCAGCGTTGGGGAGCAAAAACTATAGAAGGTTCAGGACGCCCTCAGCATATCAAGTAAGCAAAACCTTTGTGCATCTAACAATTTGAATTTTATATTGCTGTCTCATTTAATATATTATGCATGTCTCATTTAATACATTTGGAATTATGCATACATTAATTAATTAATTATGTCCTCTGATGGTATCTGAAACAACATGTAACTTCTATAGCAGTTACTAAGTTTGAAACACTTTTTATTGCACTATATCTATAGCTATATGGATTTGTATACATATCTACTGCATCCAAAGCAGAATCAAGTTTTCATTTTGTGTATAAAATGCACCTACACCCCTCTTGCACACTTTAATGTAATCCACCCGTTTATTTTTTCTTCTTAAGTATACGTGAACTGAGAAGCAATGTGTCTAAAGAACATGAGATTTTGAAGAAAAAAGAACTTCAAGATGGGCCCCGAGCATCATATGGATATGGAGGACAATTTGGGACAGAGAAAGACAGGATGGATAAGGTGTGTTTGAGGGAAATTAAAATAGGAGCAATCTAGTCTATGAAATAAAGGTCAGGTGCAGGTTTCAGACTGGTCAAAACCTGCTTTGGGACAACTGGTTTTAGTAAAAAAAGCGAGCAAGAAATAGTTAAATGAGGATTAAGGGATTGCTAGGTTGGGTAGGTCAGGAGACAACTGATTATTGCTAATAACGGATAAAGGCACTAACTAAGGTCCTGTTTGGTTATTCCATTTCCCAGAGTGCATTGGGTCATGACTACCGGGCAGAAGTAGAGAAGCATTCCTCCCAAACGGATGCAGCCAAAGGGTTTGGTGGAAAATATGGGGTGCAGAAAGACCGGACGGACAAGGTAAGTGTAGGTAATGTAGAGATGCAGACCTGGCAGCATTCTAGTGCCAGCTGTTTTTACTGTGGTATCTCTATGCTAATATCCTGGGTTTTCAGATGGACAGAAAGTCTGCTTTCTGTCCATCTGTCTTTTCATTGTTCCGCAAGATATTTATCAGATTGTTGTGCTATATGTTTAAGGTTTTGCAATGAAGTCCTTCCTGTTAATCAACAATGGTTTGAATAGTTTCCGTCTTATGCAGTTCTAAGCCCATCTACTAAGATGACTTGCCTTTAGTGAGGTCTTACTAGATATACTGTATCGCCTGTAGTTACAAAAGAAAATCATAGATATTAAGCAATAATAATTGTGCAGTGGCTCAATTGATATTTGAGCTACATGTAGGTTTGATTATCCAACTAGATTTACAGTGGCATTAAAGTGAAATATTTTATATAAGCCATATAGTTTTGCACCTGATTTAACTGATTTAGAATATGTATTTTGATGCAGTATCTTTATATTTCAGTCTGCAGTTGGATTTGGTTATAAGGCTGAATTACAGCAGCATTCTTCCCAGAAAGGTGAGTACTGCACAGCATTTACAATTCATAATATTCAACTGATTTGTCATGATAATAGGTCTGACCAAAGAGCCATACATTTCTTGCTAAAATGTATATCGTAATCTTTTACACATTTACACATAGAAAGCAGTTTACTTTAACATTCACTAGAAGGTCTGACGTGAGGAGCTCCCACAATGGCACTTGTCAAACAAAAATGATACGAGTCAACATACACCCATAGAAAAAATTTATGAAATGAAATAGCATAGAAAGGCTTTAGGAAGTTAACCCTGTTTTTTATTTTTTGTATCCAGATTATGCAACTGGGTTTGGAGGGCGTTATGGCGTACAGACAGACCGTGTGGACAAGGTGACACACTTGGAAAGATCTCTTATTTATCATTATGTAGAACCATAAAGAGATATGTGCAAGTTAATAATAATATGACATTCACGTTATATGGTAGTTATTATGGTAGATGTTCTCCTTTTATACCAATTGGATGATACCACATACTCCCTGTCACTTTAGTTCTTTCAGCCATTTAGCCATGATGTGGACATATTCTCTTATTTCCTTTGTAATTTTTCTTCAGTCATCAGTTGGGTTTGATTACAAGGCTCAGTTACAGCAGCATTCATCACAGCAAGGTAAGCAAACCATCCCTTTACAATGCTCACAATGAGACACAGCCTTCATTTTACTCATTATCTCTCTTGGTATCTAGTCACAATTTCCGTCTCTTGACATTTATTTAATATCTACCCATCATCACTTCAATAATCATTTTTCTATTTTTTATATATCCTATAACACACAGGCATTATTTATCCTTCAATACCCACAATGTATCCACTGTCACCAGCTAATGATATAGCTTGCAAGTCAATACCAACTATTTAAACTCCATCGCTCATTCAGTACCTATCCTTCTTCTTCAGTACCTATCCTGGCTTAGATCATAACACTGTTAAACCAATTTAAAAACACAAGAAGAGAGCAGAGATGTTAAAAGAAAAAGAAAGAAGACTACAGAAAGAATAATAAATGAGAGGGAATCAAAAGATGACTCTTGCATTGGAGGTGGGAGCTGGGAGCTCTTTGTTAGATTTGCTGGCAAGTGTAAAATAATAAGTTGAGAACTAGGAGAGAAAAAAAGACATTAATGATGGTACATCATTACATTTTAGGGTTTATTAGTGCTTTTTTTGTCGTTGTTTGTTCTACTCATTGTTGTATTACAGATTATTCCAAAGGGTTTGGGGGTAAATTTGGAGTCCAAAAAGATTGTCAAGATAAATCTGCACACACTTGGAGTCACAAAGAAGAAATAAAGCCCCATCAATCACAGACAGGTAATGATCACAGATCCACATCCATGTAAAAACAAGTCCAGGTTAATGATAAACAGCATGTTTTTCCTACATTGACAGTGATCTCTTGACAACCATATTCATTATCTAGTTTTGTAGCAAGTCAAGTAATAACAAGCATTGTATTTAATGTTCACCCATTCCGTTTCTTCTTTTTTCAGATCATTCCCAAGGATTTGGAGGGAAGTTTGGAGTCCAGAAAGATCGACAAGATAAATCTGCTCACAGTTGGAGCTACAAAGAAGAGATTAAACCCCATGAATCACAGACTGGTAACATCTATCCCCAACCAAACATTGAGATGTAACAACTAATTAAATAAATGAAAAACACCTTGACATAATTTCTTACTTTTTCACAACCAGCCTATCTTTTCATCTTTCCATTTATTCTCTCCTGCCTGTGTCTTTCCCCATCTTGCGCACACATGTCTATCTCCCCGTCTCTGAACGTGTGCACGCCTTCATTCATTTTGACAGATTGATGTCCTTTGTCTTCTCACCACTCGGCTTGTCTTGTTCACCTATATGTGTGCAGCTACCTTTTCACCTGCTATGTTCCGGCTTTAAGAACTATTATACTCGAGCAATATCATGACGATCATACATTTTACCCTCTAAATAGAGATCAACGATGACAAGCTTTTAAAGAAAAATAAAAATGTACTAAATCTCCAACTGTACTATTTTGAGTGATACAAAACACAAACTTTTATACATGCAAAAATACTATTACATACAATGGCAAACTTATGACAATAAAAATACCATGAAGTACAAAATATGACAAATAATATATATATATTCCTTCAGAATTACAGTTTAGCCTCTAATGTCTTGAATTAAATTGTCTTCTTATATATTTTATTCATTTAATTGCCTAGGAATGGCTTATTTCTAGAATAATGTTTTGTTTCTAAATTTAGATTATGCCAAAGGTTTCGGTGGTCGTTATGGTGTACAGACTGATCGTGTAGACAAAGTAAGAGATTCACACAGTACAGTCGATTAATTGTTTGCTAACACAAGAGCTGTCAGGCCAATCTGCAACAAAGTTATTCTTTCAAGTCACTGACTTCACAAGGCTTTATCGAGTGAGATTCCCCTGCAAAAAGTAATGTGTTGGCCCTGTACAATGTATATTTATACCTGATTTCTTAAAAGCCCCCTAACTGAGCAAAACATTCATTATGCAGGACCAGACCACCTAGTATAAAAAAACTCTTCTGCAAACTTATATCTTTAAACACGTTTGTGCAGTTGAACACTGATTTTGCAATTGTCTATTAATTGAGCAATTATACATTATAGTAATTATATCATTATACACACCACTATAGAGGAAGAATAGGTACAGAAATGTTGTATGAAAAAAAGATTGGTATAGAGCAAGTAATAGTTTCTGTAACAATATGCAATATAGTCATTTTGACCCATGTGTTGGCGACCCATCTTAGAGGAAAGTTCATGTAAAGGTACAGTAATTAATTAGTACAGAACAGGTCTCAGAGCTACTGTATACATGGTGAAATTATTTTGTTTATCTCAGTGTACTTTTCCCTTTTATTTCCCTGGTCTGTTCTCAGTGTGCCTCAGGATTTAGTGAGATTGAATCTCCAAGTTCTGCTTACGAGAAAACACAGCCACTGGAAGCCTGTAAGTTAATATTGTGATCAGTTTATAAACACGAAGGCACTTTTGCTTTACGTTGTGGATGCTGTGAACATAATCTACAGGGAAGTACGCAATATCTCCCAGTGGATAATGTTCCTGCCATGCACAATGTACAGTACTGAACAAGGACAAGGAGATAAGCAGTATACATGAATACGCCATACATTATAGAGTAGGGTAACACATTTCACCTGCACAACTGGAAAATTTGTCTCTGTTTGTAGGGGTTCAGGGAACCTGAAGTCTGTATGTCCCCTGGAATATAAATCCAGCATTGACATCTCATTTGTGTTAGTTAGAGCTATACAGGTTATATATTACAGATATTTGCCTTATTGGCAGACTATAACATAATTGTTATATTTGACAAATTCTTTTTTTTGTAGCTCCACTTTATTTAAAAATTAAAAAGTGAAATCAGCTATATTTTTACTATTTGTACGGATGACCTAACCAATGTACCAATATAAAAATATGTGAATGCCGTGTGTTTCAGTGACAAGTGGAACTCATGACCTCAGATCTCGTTTCGAGAACATGGCAAGAACTGCAGAAGAAGAGAATCATCAACGAGCAGAGGAAGAGAAAATAAGACGCCAGAAGAGAGAGAAAGACGAGAGAGGAAAGATAGCACGAGAGGTACAAGCAAAGGAGGTTAGTAAAGTAGTATGACCAGATGTCCTTGTTACCCAAGATCCCTTTTTAAATGGTGTGGTATTTTACCTTAATGTTAAAATCATTATCAAAAATCCTAACCAAACAACTTATTTTATTGACCTTTGAATAATACATTAAACCAGAATTTTACAAAAATTGGATCAGCAAATAGTATAGAGAGGTCAAGAGTATCAGACAAAATGACTTATATACCACAAATTGTAGTAAGTGTATATACCCTAACTACAAAATAAAAAAAGTAATTGTTTAGCAGTCTGTGCAATACTTTTCTTTATAAGCATTTTCAATTATTTACTCCATAGACTTTCAGAAAGTCCCGCTGGGTGATTAAAACCGAGAGTCTGTTGTTTACCACAAGGCAATATTATAACGAGTAGATTGTGTAGTAGATTGGTCTAGAATAACAGAGCTAGGACCCTTTCATATTCCAGCTATTATCATCTTTTATTTATATAGCACCAACAATTTACGCAGCGCTTCTTACAATACATATGTTAAAGGGTTATAACAAGACTAGAAATGACAGACAAAAAAAACCCAATACATTAGGTAGAGAAGGCCCTACTTGCAAGCTTGCAATCTAAATCATTCTGTTACCTGAAAAATTGTAATTGTTCTAAAACTTGTGTTTAATGCGATGCTCTGTTTGAAGAATCTGGACTGGCCCAGGAGCAAATGCCACCTTGTCCTCGTGCCAGTCCCACCTAATAACAAGGCAGAAGATAAATAGCTGTGGCTTTGGTAGACATTTTGGGCAGATGTATTCAGTATAGATTAAAGTAATAAAAGATAGTCATGGACAGGACTAATATGGATACGACTATGTGGCCTTGGCACTCTAAAGCCAGCGGCCACTAAATTACATACATGCTACCGGATGTATGCAGCCTATGGGTGGCAACCTAAAGTTGATGTCTAACACATGGGGCTGTGACATAGATATAGAGTTGCCAACTGTACAATAAATTTCAGATGTTGATGTTGTGGGGTGCCCACAACACCTTTTAGATATTGAGGGATATAGACATATAGTGGTTGACAATGAGGTGATGTAGATGTAGAAGTAAACATATTTTACGGTTACATTACATATAAGATATTAGAATGTCACTATAAAACAAATATTTGTTTTAGATTCCACAGAAAAGAGACCATGATAATGAATTGTCTCAAAAACTCCCAGTACAGCCACCTGCCCCCTTACCTCGCAGTCCTGCTCCACTACAGCCTTTTAAAAAAGAGGTGAGTAGAAATACCAATGAAAAGATTATTCCAGTGTGAGCGTGGTTTATTCCTTCCTCCTAACATTTAAAAAGGCCAGAGAGGGATGCTTTTATTTTGGCCATATTTATAGATATTTGTGTAACTGATTAACACTTTTCCTGCTTTTTAGGTGTACATTATTTTGACTTTTATGGATGTTCAACACTATGGTACACTTTTATTCATCAATCATTCTGAGCTTCTAAAAAAGAGGGACTAAGGGACTTGTGTCCAAATGGGGATTTTCTCTCCTAAACAGGGATATTTGGGAGGTGTGATTCATTACTTTTTTCAATGTAATCTAGGATACAGTGTATGAGGAACCCCCTTGTGTCCCGCCTAAACATCCTGGTTTCGGTGTGGAGTTTAATGTCACCTCACCTCATATGGACCATGAGGAGGACATGTATGAAGACATTCCAGTTCCCCTTCTTGACATAGTGGAGGATTATGAGCCAATCCCAGATCTTCCACCTAGAAGAGAAGAAGATGATGATGATGATAATGACTACGAATGTGTCTTAGAACCTCCTGTGCCAACGGAAGATGTCCTGTATGAGGAGCTTGCTAAGAAGGATGATAACCATGGAATGGGTGAGTCTTGCAGAAATGTTAGATTCAGAAAGCTAAAAGACAGGTATACATATATATATATATATGATTTCAAGAGCACCAGTAAAGAACATAGATTTAAATGAGAAGTGCTACTCTTGGCTGTACAGTTAGGGCAGAATTGTGAACTGTATGCACTAGAAGGTAGGGACCTCCTTTCCTAATGTATAAATACCATTTGAATGCATACTCCAATCAAAATGTCGTTAGATCCACTGTACTAATTATATAACTGTACCAAATGTACCTCTTTTATTATACTATAAACCTCAAATGTAAATTTGTTGAGACTTTTGACTAAAATCATACAAATAGTCCTCTTGTAAATACAGTACCTCCTAAAATTTCAAATGGGCTCTTTTTTAGGTGTATCATTAGAGGTGTGGCTGGACTAATGCCTATTGATAGTTCTGTATTATATTTACAGTATAATCATATTTAGTGTGAGTTTTAGGGCTGTTGAACACTGTAATACACCTATACCCAAGGAGGGAAAAAGGGACTTTGGATCCCAAAGAGGGGCTGTCTCTTTTAAATAGGGACACTAGGGATTTATGTAATAACATTTCACATAGAATTGTATCATAAATATTTTATTTTAAATACTAATATGGCTCTCTGATATGTATTATATTTATTTCTGCTTTCAGCTCCTCCATGTCCCATGGGTGAGACACAAACATCAGGGATCTCTGCTGTAGCAATTTATGATTATGAAGGAGGTATGTAACCACCAGGTCTCCTTTAATTTTTTTTGGTTGCTTTTTGTCCTGTACAAATGCACAGAGGGAGTAATTTGTACTGTTATTCTGCCCCCAACTCCTTGGCTTTGTAAGAGGTGTGTTGAGATGCCTGCCTGCCGCTTATCAATGCACATGTGGGCAATACTCGAGTGTTACCCTGCACAAAAGTTGTAGGGGGTCTAATAAGAAGCTTATGCATATGCAATGAAAGAGCTTTGGTTTCAGTGGGAACACTTTCTTGCCAGTGACTGGCTACTTTTAGAAGCCCAAACTGATATAAACTGTGGAGCAGGGAGTAGACATTCAGATGTCCCCTCTTCTAAAGGAATATGTGCTTTTCCATGTGGGAAAAGTAAACTGTATTTTTTATTGGCTCTTTAGGACACCACACTCTAATGACTTTTAGCGCAAGACTGTAATATTGTATAGCTATAGAACTGTATGTTGATTATTACACTTATATTTACGTTTTTTATGTTATCCATGTTTTTCTTAGCCTGGGTAAAAATTTTAGGGAGCACTAAGTATCTAAGGACTTTCAATACTAGTGCTCACTCTTTTAGTAAATTAAACTGACCATTTATTGAATGCATTTTAAAACAGGGGTTAACAATAAATGTAACCACAATATTATCAACACACCACGGGTGTCTAAGGATGGAAATTGTAAAAATGATATTGAGCTTTAATGTTCTTATAAACAACCAAGGTACAGTTAAATAATGGACTAGATTATTCTATTAGTTATTAGTCAAAATGGATCCTACCCTACAATATCTCTGTGAATGCCATCAAGACCAAGTTAATTGACTAGTCTCTTCTTTTTGTGTGTAATTAACTCAGCCAGTGCCAGGGTTCAACCATGGGTTAATTTTCCCATAAATGTTGCCTATCGAAGCCAGTGTGAAAATGAAGTCATGGTTTGAGTGAAACATTACATTTGTTTACATAGCGCCCACAGATTCTATAGCGCTATCAGGTACAGTAAAAATATGTAAATCACAAATAATATCAGACTTCTACATAAGTAGAAGAGGGACATGCTCTTGCTATCTTACAATCCAGTCAGTAGTTAAGGGGAGATTAAACAGTAGGAGAGAACTGCTTGGATAGGAATAAGTTGATTGAGTCACGATGATCTGTAGAGTTTGTTGGTCATTCAGATGGGTTGATTAGGATGTTGACTGAGAGTGTTAAGAGGGAAGGTTGTACGCTCCTCAAAAAGGTGGGTCTTTAGAGAGCTTTTAAAAATTACATACGAGGGAGAAAGTCTGATGGAAAGAGGAAGGAAATTCCACACAAGCAAGGTAAAGATCCTAGGGCTATTATGGATGGATTTATATAGGAGGGTAGACATATGGGGGGTGTGCAGAGTTGTTAAGGGCTCTGTAGGTCAGGATAAGAAGTCTACATTTGATTCTGAAGGATGTAGGGAGCCAATGGAGGGATTGGCACAGTGGAGCAGCAGATGAGGAAAGTTGACAGAGAAAGATTAATCTAGCTGCAATGTTGAGGACAGATTGGTGCAGTGACAGCTGAGAGAGGGGGAGACCAGTTAGTATGGAGTTGCAATAATCCAGACGGGATATCACAAGGGAGTGGATTAATATTATGACGGCAGCAGGAAACACCCCCATTTAAAGGAAAAAATGGGCGGGGAGCGGGGCGCGTCAAGTCCTCGCTCCTGCGACCCGGAGGATTCGGGTATTGACCCGGAGAACCGGAGGAGCAGCGGGTCAAACCCGGAGAGTTCCCAGGCATGCTTGTTGCACTGTATGTAGGCCATCATTGAGGCAAACAGTGCTCACTCAATAGCCACTGATTCCTGTAAAATAAATTATGCACATTCATGTCCCTTCTGAATATCCAATTCTTTGCACACCCAAATGTTTGTACTCTAATTAAATTGCTATTTAAATGATTTACCCAACAATAACATTTATAGTTTAAGGTCTAATCCTTCTATGATAACCTTGATTGGCATTCTAAAAATAGTCTGAAACAGCTGTGTTATGTTATCATCCATAGTGTAGGTGTCATTGTACTCTCTGACTGATATATGCAGCAATTTTGTTAAATGACCGACATACTCACCAGATGGTAGATGCAGATTTTCTGTTCCTGCAAAGTCATCTGTATGAATTCTGTGGTTACATAAGGATAGGCTTGTTCACAAAAAGGTGCAGTTTTTACATTTACTATTGTAAATCAATACTTTGCCCTGACTCACGTATGTGAACACAAGCTATATCATTAATACAGAAAATTGCCTGATAAACAGGGAAGAACAGGAAGTAGACTAGGACTTCACAAAAGAGTGCTATTCCATGAACATTTCACCTGAATTTTGGTCCTGCAACTTTTTATGTTCTGCTCAGTGTAATTACATTTTGTCTAAGCATCTTGTTTTAAAATCCATTGTGGAAAAAACTAAAAATATTGAGCCATTACCCACCACTTCTTAATGTGCAAATAAGCACAGCATAAAAAAATATACAACACAAAGGGGAGCGCACAACTTATAAAGAGAAAAGAAAAGACATAAACATTCAGATTCCCGGATTGCTGCTAGAATAGTAATGACCAATAAGTGCACAAAACAAATCAAGACTCTGAAACTCTTAAGAAAAATTTCAGACACACACACTCCAACACCATACACTTACACATACATACATATACACTCCAACACCATACACTTACACATACATACATATACACTCCAACCCCATACACTTACACATACA
>VKOC01003669.1:0-52562 GCA_009364415.1 Spea multiplicata
TACAGGGGGATAGATAGTAAGAAAGGGGAGTTTTGTTACAAGTTTTTATTCCTTTCTTTTTTGGGATGGGGGGGCACCAGAGGAATAGTCCGCATAGGGCACCAGAACACCTAAGGCCTGCTCTATTTAGCCAATACTAGTCTGGTCCTTTGTGTGGCATAATATATATGGTTAAATGATAATGCTAATAAGCGTGCTTAAAGTATCAACCATTTAGTGCCAACATATGAGTGCTTATATTTCATTCACCAAAATGTATTTCCTAATACTTGCTGTGGCCTACAGAAGTATAATGTAAAGAAGAAATGTAATGTATTGAGAAATGAGTAATTGGTGGAGTAAAAACAGTATAATGGGATGGACTCTACATAGGCATGACGTATACAGAGAAGCCAGCTAATTCAAACATCTATAGAGGCAAAAATACTTATTTGAGGATATTGCTTTACCTGCAAATTTTTGCAGAGAAACAATATGCTATAAGAATGTGTTGGCGAGCATAGCAAGGAATAATATGACATGCATAATATGACTAGGTGTCCTAGTATGGAAGCCAGTATGAACAAACCCAGGTTGTTGATAATGTCATAATATGGCTTTCTCCATATTTTGCAAAAGAAAATATTAAAGTTTTCTAATATTTTTAAAGCATTGACATACATTGTTTGCAAAATAAGAGAGCTGTGATCTATGATAGGAAGCCTAATCTATCTATCTATCTTAACAAACTATGTTAAGTGGGAATTGGCAACTGTTTGGAAATTGAGTACAGTAGTATGTACTGAGTCAGAGATTGTGGGGTAGGTATGGTCTGCCTAGGCCAAGTATATGTAAACCGAATAGTTAGAAAGCACTAGTTCATTGACCGGTTACAAAGCTATCCTTTTCATGTCATTCACGTAGAAAAAATAAGAATAAAAAGCACATTAATGTTTTTGTTGCACACTTCAGCTGTGCATTTGCAAATCTGTTGGGAAAATGGTTGGCCAAGCCCCTCCTTGCCTGTAAAGTCAAAACTGGAACTCAGTTTCAGGAAGGCATCCATTTTTACTGTGGGCCACCAGACCTGCTCTAACAAAGTGTAAAAATCCAAAACTAAATGTAAAAATGCCAAAAGAAAGACAGATTGTAATTGAGGCTTTGTGAAAGGCCAGGGCAGGTGGCACACTTCACTAATAAGACAGACTACGGATCAGTATAAATAGTATTTATCTATATAAAGCAAGGACTGTAGTCAGTGAAATGAAAGCCAATGGTAAGGAACGGTAAGAGAACAAACGCAAGATAAATAAAAATAATGTTGACTGCTAAAACAAACACCAGGGCTTCAGAATATTTCAGCACTTGAAGAAGACCTGGGATTGTGTACTGAATGCTCTCCGTATCAGTATCACTGGAAGACAGGTGTGTATATCGCTATACAAACGGCTCAACATCTTACCTACTGATAGAAGTCCCTCATGCAGGCCATGCAATTTACATACACAAAACTACTTGACTTGGGCACTATCTATAACATACAGCTGAACACATAAAATAAAACACGTGAGACATGAGGTCGTTGGAAAAGTGTAAGGCCACAGCGCTTTATTACTGTGACAAATGAAGAAATAAAAGAAGATATGAGATAGGTTATGCATACATCACATTTTAAAACCAAATAACATTCTGTAGGGATATCCCGCCAAATACCATGCGGAGACCGCTGGGTCGGAACACCCTACCCTTTAAAGTTCCCCCAGGGACTGAACCCGTGGAGAAACTGAAATACACATAACTGATGGTATAACAACCTATAAAACACAGCATACCTATCTCAAAACATCCGCCATAACTAAAAAATAAAATTAAGAAGGAGACAAGTAAAAAGGGGAGGTATCTGACCAGCGGTGGGAAAAAGGGTCACCTAAATAGACAGCCAAAAAACCCCACCCAACCAGCCGGGGAACCCCATAGGGTGTCCTTTATCTGACCCCCTAAGAACTGGCAACAAGCTTTCTGTTAGACTAGGCCCAGTCATGCAGCCCTTCCTCTTAATATCCAGGGCTTGACTATTGTGTGCATGCTGTTCTGCATGCAGGTTTGGACGTGGGTTCTACAACTGGTGTGAATTTGCATGCATGGCTACAAACCAGTATCTTCACTGGACAAAGTGGAAGATCAACAGCCTGTTGTAGACCAAATAGTATTTGCCTATTATTAATACATTAAAGATGATGTCGAGCACCTAACTTTTATCCCTTAGTAAATGTTTAACCATCTTCTTTTTATAAATAAAAGAAAGTGCGGCTCATGGCCTTCAACTAGAGAACCAAACTTTTCCTATATTTTTAAATAAACACTCAGGTTAAGTACATCACCGCTCTCAATGCTATTAAATCTCTTTCAATAAACTCCAACATGCCTTTCTTATTCCAAGAATTCCTTTGGAAAGGCAAACATTATGCAAAAAGAATAAAGTGTTATTGCAAACAGAGTTCAAATCTGCAGTGGGCTTTTGAATAAACAAATTAAATTGCAATGGAATATAGTGAGCCCAAGAGCCATTTCTTGACAAAACAGTCATCTTATTTACACGCTTCACAATACCCTACCATAGATGTCGAAGGAGAGAAAAAACTAAGGAGAAAAATAATTAGCATATTAATCTTTTTTATGCCGTCATCTTTCAGGTCCAGAAGACCATGGTGTAATTTAAATCTAAACGCTTTCCTGGCATTAGAATTCATTTTAGATGGGTCAATTGTTCCATAATAAAGGGATAGAAGGTGTACTTCATGCACGAGATTTATGTTTGCCATTTGTTCATATTCATGTGCTACTGAATACCCTCAATTCAAATGGTGATGGCTGTTCATATCAGTAGAGAGCCAGCACCACAGATCACTAACCGGCAGCAATGAATTTCATTTGCAGGACAAAAAATATGGCGAAATTAACTCCAACAGTTTATTGATTTTTGCTTAACAGAAGCCAGTATAACAGCTCTATTGCCCTCATAATGATTAGTGACAAAAGTTTAATTAAGCAATTATGAGGCCAATAATAGAGTTGTCTGGCTTCCTTAGCTTTAGTCCGTTTAGGACTTATCTCCCTCTTGCACATCATAGCAGCTGGAATGTGCTTGAAGAGATTAATGCACATGGAACACAGATGCTTACTTTAATTCTGCTTCATGATGCTGTCTGAATGGCGTTGAGAACACAAGGCACCCTTTATCAAATTACAAGTCCGCTTTTCATGAATATGTAGTATGCAAAAAAAAAAAAGAGAGAAAGAAAGAAACTAGTTGTGGCTTCAAGGTGTAATTATAAAGACATACAACAAAAATGACACACAATTCCGTCTTCGTAATCCTTGCTATGAAATATGCATGATAATGCATTACTGAATAAAGACTTAATATTATACACGATTTTGGCATTGTACAGTTACCCAAACAATTGGCAGCCATTTCCAAATGTTATATGAGATATTGTGTGACCTTACCGTTTTTTTTTTTTCTTAAATGCATTGTTTCAAAATTATTGTTTTGTTTTGTTTGCATAATGCAGTTAAAAACGGTATTATCTGCTTGCAAGAGTCTAGCTTAGTTTATCATGCATGGCAAATATGTTCATTTGGAAGTGTTTGGCTATGCCGGGTTTATTAATCATTTTTATAAGATATAATTCAAAACTAGCACGAACATGCTTTATGGTTTTTAAATGTGTTTTCACAATCTGAACGGCAATTTTGCCTGCTGTATCAAGTTATTTTTATATTACAAAAGCATTGCTAACTGGATTGAGCTCTCATGCAAGCAACAATACACAAACACTATAAACAAGAGTTTTTGGCATTTTCACATGGTCACACGCGGTAAAAATTAATTTCCTGCTATTATCTTCTTTTGCAATTGCGGAAAATAACGTTGCACGGAATGTGTACAATAACATTTGTGTACAATAAAAATATATTTGCCTTCCGAGCACACATATAGAGAAGCCGCAAGAATTATCAAATTATCCCCAATCCTTGCACCTATATTCACCATAGACATTTCTTACTTTTCTGTGTTTGGTCGTGCCTTCTCCTGCCCATGTTTTGCCAACCCACCCAAGTGCTGCCCACTCCTACCTACTGCCTGTCTAATGCTCATGCCTTTCAACTGGGTATTGGTGTTGTTTTAATCATATCTTTTATTTGTTAAACCCTATTTTTCCCACACATTAGAAATGTATTCTTATGGGTGGTACAGCTTTCTTTTGATACCATTTTATGTGTAGGCAGGCTATAAGAATCCTAAACTCAGGTGTCAGTGACTCTAGATACTTCACTGGTCAAATGTGTATACCCGGAAACTCTACAGGGTAGGGTACCTGGATGCCCGGGGAAGCAGTGCTTCACTTTAGGTCCAACCCTGCTCCTGGGTATGCGCATGTGTTTACATGTCAAATCTTTGCTATATTTACTTTTGCTACATATCAGTTACAGGTTACATATCAGTACTGTATTAAACACTAGACTTGGACGCCAGCCAAGTCTTCGTGTTCGTCTCTGTTAAAAAAAAACCTTTGTATTACCGTGTTCTTTTCAGGCAATCCCCCCACCTCTCCCCTTAAACATAGGTCCACTTTCCTCGTATGCCTAACAATTTTTTTAAAAAACATACATTTTGTGCTTTCGAAAGGGCGGGATGAACAGCCTCACTGAGGCACTGCCACTCAGCAGCACGGTGTGTGCAAGCCGGCCGCCCAACGCCTAAAAAAATTAAAGCAGTCGACGTGCACACATCGCGGTCTTACCATCTCACCTCATGGCCGCACAATGTGAACCCGGCAGACCAACGTTCACATGGTGCGGCCGCAAGATGAGGTGCTGGCCGCTTTAATTTTAATGGGGGGCGGCTTGCTCACTCTGTTCTGCACTGTGAGCTGGGCCAGTTCGGGCGCCCCTGACCTAGGCGCCAGGACAAAATTCTCAGTCGCCATGGCGACCTGACACCCGGGACTTGTCGAGCCCTGTATTAGGTCCAACTCTTGAATAATAACCCTTTAAAAGTGCCCTACACTGGTGGTAGTACTATCATTAAAGTACTGTGGGACAATACATCTATAATCTGAAAAACTGAAAAAATCTATAAACTGAAAAAATCATGCAAAGCCTCATAATACCTCGACTAGAAACCAAATAGTGTCTGAACATGTACTGCAGCTAATTATGTTTCTCAATATCAATAGCACATAGAAGCCATAACAGACTGAGGTACAAGGATAATCCCTGCCCTAGTCATGCCAGTCAACCAGCAATACAAAGTGCTGGATCTGTGCTAAAACAAGAATAGACTTTTACTCTAAAGTAAGCATTCTAATTTTCACTCATTCTTGTTCCCCGATTGTAAATCCTTGCATAAACATGGGACATTCTGTTAAAACAGCCAAACTACTGCTATTACCTACCTACAATAGTTACCTCTACAGCACTGTAGTGGCTCTACTTTCATGGCTCCCTAAACGGTTCTCCCATGCAGCCCTTGTCCACCTCGCACACTACAAGGCACCAGAAGAGGCAATGATTTCAGTGTCCTGGTAAAACACAGTAATCCTATTCTTTTACAGGCAGATTGATAAGTGGGCATCTCCACAATGGCATATTAACACTCTGACCTTTGTAAGTAGACTACATTGTTGTAATGCAACCATTGGAATTTTCCAAATCCTAACCAGAATAAGATACATAGACTCGCATACTATTCAGCCACAAAAATAAACTACATATCAGTTTGATGGGAAAGACATAAACACAGCATTTTCTCTATTATTATACAGTATCTACCTGCATTGTCTAAATACATTTCTCACTTCCTTAGTCTTTTAGATTTCACACGTTTAGCATTCAGTAATGTAAACAATGAAAATACAGTCCTTACAATCACATCTATGAGCAGTCATCACAAGTTTATAGTTGAGTCAAATTGCTCAGGCCAACTCCGCTGAGTTGGCTCATAAGGTGCTCCTTGCCTTTTTGCTAAAGCCAACTCGACTGTCATCTAGAACATGAAAAATATAGCAACTCATCTATTCAAAAAATTCAACTTCAGTCAAGTGGGTAGGTGAGTTGAAAAATGGCTCCATCTTAACAAAATCAATGTCAAGGGAGGCAAGCTGACTCAGACCGCCATAAAACTCAATAAGGCTGTCGAACTTCACAGCCAGCTCAACTTCCAACTCTACCTCCAACTAAGCTGACAGATTCGCCAGATGATTTGACTGACAGAATTGCATGACAGAATCACCCGCTGACGCACACAACCAACTCGATTAATAGACTTGACAATAAGTAAAATTTAATGGTGGCTTGACCCAGCTCAGCAGGGTTCTTCCTATATGCAACTTGACAAAAACGAACAAAGCTACAGGGACTGAATGCTAGATGGGGTTGAGGTTACCTCTGTTTGCATGCGGACATCCTGGATTGCACATCAAGTGATATAACTGGGTGTTTAGAGTTGTCAGCAAGGTATAGAATCACAGAGATGAATATAAGAAGATACAAAATAGTTTAAGAGTTCAAAACCAGCAGGAAAATTTTAGGATGTATGGTTGTCCAACTCATGAGATTTGTCTAGGGCACGGACTACAGATATTTACAGAAATATATCTCAGGATAGGAATTCTGTGCTATCCCCTTGGTCTGTATGTTTGTCTGTCTTAAAATATTGAACCTTTGAAGTCCAACTGCTAACAACTGTGCTGTAGAGAGACTTATATATATGTGTTATTATAATAAGTGTTAAATATTAGCATTAGGCATGGTGGAATAATAAGAATGCTATGCTTGTGCTAGTAACAAATTATCATGAAGGTTATACAAATTTACACAGACAAAAACACAATAATCCTGTTGTTTCAGAATGTACTTTATCTTCAATTTAAAAATACCAATCCATTTTTTTTCTCAATAAATATATTGCTTAGTCTGCTTGATGTAAAATAGATCAAAGAAGTTACAGCAGGGTAGATTCCAGACCTCACATGACTTCTCTTCTATGCATTAGCCTTAGAATCACAAAGAATTGTAATTACGCTTGTGGTTTAACGTTCTCTCTCTACACTTTGTTAATTTAACTAAAGTTACGCAATGCGCTCAGCCTGCAACTGATTTATAATTTAATTAGTACAAGGAGTAAATACATCAATGCATTATGCAAGTTTTGTAATAACCTTATATAAATCAAATGATAACTGCTTGGGACTAAAGCTGTTTTTAAACAGCCCACTTTATCTTTTCATAGTTCATTCTGCTCTAATAGAATGCAATGCACCAGGAGGCTAAAAAGGGTCCATGTACGTTAGTATTAAATTACACATTATTACTGCTCTTTTACCATGCAAGATATCTCTAACCGTTAAGCCTAGTATTTGGTTATATTGATATTTACTATTTTCTTTATAAGAAATATCTATTTCCTCTTTAAATTGTAAGCTCACAGGAGCAAGGTCATCTCCTTTTGCACCAGTATGTCTTAACGTCTGTTAATGTTATTGTTAGTGTTGTATACTGTCAGTTTTAATCATATTGTTAATTTTCACCGTCCCTCCTTAGTAATAGTATTATAGAGTAAAAAAAAACCCAAATGTGAATAATATAAAGAAACATGAATATAGCCACATAAATCCAAAAGAGGTTATCGGTCCAACATATTTACTATCTCTTAAACTAATACATATACATATAAAACTAATTTAATGTGCAATTTAACATCTTCATGGCATCTTTAAAATAGGCAATATTATTACATTGCATTTTTTATAGGTCAACAGCATATTCTATAGAGCTACTACAATATGAGAGAGTGAAAAATAATGGGATCAGAATTGACGACATACAAAATAGACAAAATAGACAATAATATACTCTTACAAGCTTACAATGTAAAAAAATGGAAAAATCCAATTTAAATCCATGGTAACTAACTTTTTGGGTCAATTATATAAACTGTCTTGAGCCGACTGGGTACCATGTTTAAGAGTTTTATGTTTCAGCCAACCAACACATCCCCAAATACATAGTGGTCTAAATACAATCCCATTATATTGTGAAATTTTCTATCTATCTATCTATCTATCTATCTATCTATCTATCTATCTATCTATTGTGGACTTGATTAATAAATGGTTCCAATTATATTGCATAGAGGCCCCCAAAAAAGTGAAATCAGACAATCTACATATGCCAAATTTAAAAAGATTTGAGAAATGTAAACAAAAAGCTTATATAGCTTAAATGTATTGTGCGTTAAAAATAATTACTACCCTGGCACCTACTTAGGCTTCTGAATATGCAGCAGGGATCCTGACACGAGCAAGTCTGCCATTCAGTGAATGTACTGTTTAGCATTTCATTTCACTGTAAAAAAAAAAAGGCAACTGATGAAAAATACAACTGGTAATAGAATTCACATCTTATTATTGGTGCTGATTTGCAGTTTTCTTAACTTGCCATGATTACTTTTTTAGAAGCTTTCTTTTTTTTCCCCCAGCTGATACTCGTCTTGTTAGGCAGCATTAATGACACTTCAGTCATTGTGGCTTTCAAGCAGAGCCCTTCCACGGTGAACAGAGAGTTGACATTTCCTGACATTTTCCCAACTAATTACAGGACAAATAATTAAGCATGTTCTCGTATGTAACAAATGAAGGCAAAAGCCGTCTGTCAGGAACGGTGATTGATGACACTCTGGGAGACTTTATCTGATGGGTCCTGCCACGCAGTAGAGAAGAAGTAAATTTATTAGAATGAACAATGCAAATTCTGAGTCATCTCATCCAGTTATACGCCTAAGCAATATCCATGTCAAGGTGAATGTGACAATGAAAGCAAAATATTTGCATTTTGTGGAGCAGGTTGAAGGGGAAATCAGAGAGAGAAGATGACAGGCCTAATTATTTTGGCTCATACAGGCTAGGACAGCTGTTTCTGGTGTCCTGAACAAGGCTGTCACACAGGTAACTAAATAGGTCTGCATATAAGTCTGTATCCAACACTGTACTGAGATGTCTACCACTAATGACCAACGCTAATATTACTGCCATCTCCGAAAAACAGTAAATGTGTCATAGTGTACCTTCTGCATGGCAGTCAACATTTTGCTACATAATTACTTGTTAGTGAATTAATTCCTATCTGTCAGTATATATGCCAATGTCATTTTTAGACCGTTGCAAAATTATGCTATCACTATAGCAACAGTAAGCACAGTTAATAGACAAAATAATTTGCAAACTGGAGGAAAAAAAATGCCTAGTTAAGCAGAAGATTCATAACGTAATACATTCCTATTAATATTGGAGAATCTTTAAATTAAAATTATATACTGCAATTATTACAGTCATACGCATGTATGAATACATAAGAATTCTATACATGTACACTGTTTTATGCTTTTACTATATATATATATACATATGTATATATATATATATATATGTGTGTGTGTGTGTGTGTTTGGGTGTGCATAAATAAATAGTTTAGATTTGAGATAGACATCGAAATCTATTATTCACATTTTCCAGAGAACTGGAAATATTCCCACCACGTAGTAGAATATAATTTAACATAAGAAAATATATACAGCAATCTTTGCACAAATGAACATTTCTTTCTTAGCGTATAGCGAAATAACACATAAACAAGACAAGCCATTAAAAAGGAATATGCTATTACTTCTCACCTTTTGTGCTATGCCTTGATCCTTTCCATGGTTCCAAAATATGGCTCTCAAACTTCAGAACACATCATTAGATCTGTATCCAGCTTGAGTGCCATCCATTGTTTCACGTTGTCAGTCATACATCTGTCATGGCTTTCTTGAGAAGAAATGATAAGATTTAGAGAATTTTAATACAGTAACTCATCATCTCGGTATTATGAACAGTTCGAAACCTGTCACTATCGGGTAAGTCCTTTTTTCCCTTTTTCAACCTAGTAGGAGGAAAATTCAAGGCATTTGAAAATCCATATGTAGTCTTTGCTCATTGATTTGCTATTGCAGTTAATTAAAAGGTTACTGGAAGGCGAATCTAGTGTTCCTATAGCGGTATCAATTTGTCACTTTGTTTGGTGAAACTGGATGTTGCATTGTTAATCTGGAATGTTACAGTGGTGAATTTCAATCATGTTTCTGACAGCTAGCTATAAAATGAGAAAGTAGAGAAAAGTTAAACTTTTGTAACTCGCTGCTTTAAAAAATGGAGATATCTACATAGCAAGAACTGTTTTATTTAAAATATTTTCATGTAGAAATCACTGACAGACTTATTTTATATGTCTGGTACATTTCTAAATGATTGACAAGGACATTTTAATTTGATGCCACTGGATAATTGGAGAACTAAGCTAAGTTTTATCCATTTTGGACAAAGTGTTAAAACCAAGAGGAGAAATTGTAAGAAGAAGAAGGATTGTAAAAGTCTTACTATTATTATTAGTAGTATTATTATTAGTATTATTAATATTTGTATTACAATTACTATTACATACTTATATTTGAATAATATAATTAATAATATTTATATAATATAATAATATATTAATATATATATATATATATATATATATATATAATAAATGTTTTTTGATCATTTATGCATATTGCACTATACGTTTCTTTTAAAATTTAAATTCTTCAAAATGACAAAGGAAAAAATTTTGGAAAATCTTTATAGCTGTATAGCTAGGTTCTACACAACTCAAAGTGTGCAATTTTTTATAAAGTATAGAAATTTGAATAATTCAAATAAAAGAGTAATTTCATGTTATGTCTTGAAATAGTTAATTCTCAAAATAAATACCTTCCATAATCTTGTATGATGTGGATATGTGTTAATTTGTCAGGAAATATCACATTCCAATGATATATATATATATATATATATATATATATATATTATATATATATATATATATATATATATATATATATGTAAAAAAGAAAGTACACCCTCTTTGAATTATATGATTTTACATATCAGGACATAATAAAAATCATCTGTTCCTTAGCAGGTCTAAATTTAGGTAAATACTGCTTCAGATGAGCAATAACACATGACATTTTACATTGTGTTATGGTCTAGTTAATGATGATTTCCAGGAGGGTTGTGCCAGTTTGTCTGACAAGTTCCTTTAGGAGAGCACCAACAATAGAATTTACAGAACATTAACGATGCCAATCGTACCTCCTTTTCTTTAAATATTACTGTAAAACTGTAAGTGGCAGGATTCCATTAAGAGAAAATATGACCTGGTTTACTCCTAGGTTTTCACTAGAGATGTGGAAAATGTATACCACAATATGGATCTCAACTCTCACTTTGGTCCTGAAGTCAATTAGCTGCTTAGGAGTTTGGCTGTTTTTTGCATCATCACGACTAGTAAGTAGAATCATTTGTTCTTATGTGGCATGGTCTTAAAATAAATTATCTGAGTTTATGTTATTCATTTTAGAAATTCCTCTGCTGGCAAAAAAAAGTTAAATGTAATATCTAGCTTTAACCAAAGCTGATGATGAAGGGAATCTTGACCTCTGACGATAATAAAACCTCCCCGAATTCAAATTCTATTTTTTAAATGAAGTATGTTTATGATAAATCTGACATCAATATTAAACATTGTTAGGGAAAAAAATCAATGGAGTAGTCTACCGCAAGAGTGGTAGATTTGATTGTGTGTAAGTAACCAGGTGTGAAGATATCTTATTTTAACCCCTTAAGGACAATGGGCGGTCCCTAAACCCATTGAAAACAATGCATTTTGAGCCCGTACATGTACAGGCTTTGTCATTAAGGTGTTAAATCACCTATTTCCCTTTGCAATCTATGCAAGGATTGCTATCAAAATACTTGTAAAGAATTTGTCTCAGGCACTGAATCCAGACTACTAATTTCAGAATGTTTAAACATTTAGCCATTAATCCCTTTAAATCATACAATATTTCAAAGATTCGATTAATATAGCAAATCATATTTTTTAAAGAAAATCCCAAACTCTCCTTCGAACATTTGCAACTCTAACTTGGTTGTGATGGACATCTCTTATTATAGGCCACGTGCTACCACTGCCCATTTTCCTGCTTGCATAGTAAAGTGCTTTCTGTTAACATAACCTATAGGCTAAAAGCAAAATAGTATTTTATATATCAGAATTTGTTATTTATTGAACACCAAAAAAAAAATGATATTGTGGCGAGATATTTGAACTAAAATGTTTCTCGCTCCAATATTATGATATCATATTTGTAAGCAGTGACTATGTTTTTTCAAGCACAAACCATTTTACAGGAAAATATTATTTTACAGCAATTAATAAATTCCCATTAATTGGTTTTTCATGGTTAGAGGATACAAGTGTTTCAGTATTGGGAAAAAAATGCCTTCTGCTTGTTTCCCTGGTGAGAACATCTTTGTCTCTGTTCTATTCTATCCACACGATATTCACATTAGAGGAAAAACAATGATCACCAACATTATTAAAAAAACCACAAGATTAGTGTCAGTCAACGGATTTAAAACAAATTACAGATTTGCTTCTAAAAAAAAAAAAAAAAGTTTTGTCAGCACATAATTATTCTCTTAAAAGCTTTTCCATGATATAAATTAAATGATGGTTCAATAGACATTAAATACAAATTTGAAACACAGAACCAACGAGATATTTGGTGTCTAATGATCCCAGTCAATTTAATTAATGCATCCTGCTACATTACGTTTTAAGAAGTGACCATTGTATAACACACTTTGAAATATGCAGAAGCTAATGGGATAAGATACAAAAATTATTATGCGGACAGTAAATCATATTACATTCCTAATAAGCATTAACTAGATAACTAGGTCAAAGCAGTATTATCTTAATTGATTTTTCAAAAGAAACCTGACAGAAAAATGTCAATGCTCAAATATTTCTTCATGCATCATTAAAACAAGATTGGCTTTTAACAAAAGAAGAATCCTTCACAGAATTGATTCTTGCTCCGGGCTGCCTACAAGAAAGTGTATTACATAAAAATCTATACAGGATATTAAAACAACACCATTCTGCAAGACAGTTGCAATTAAAAGCTGACACCCCACCCCTCGTGAGCCTACTTTCTTATTTTATCGGTATCAGTAAGTCCGATGACATAAGCCGCTGTGAACCTTGTCGACGCTTTAGCTTTTTCTTCTTTGTATCTGATGTAAGGTGTTCACCTTGATTGGCAAAAAACACCACAAACTAAATAGCCACAGCTCATTAAGCAAAATACATAGATTCAAAGATACAGAACGGCATTGGCATGACTTGAAGTACTATGCTGGGTTACTTAAGGTTAATTCTGAAGCTGTGTTTTGCAGCATCATAGCGAAATCTGATGTCATTCAGGCAACAAGTTATCATTTAGTGCATTTTTCATATAAAAGTTCTCATCTTAGTGACTATGCCCCTGATAGGAATTTAGTATGTATGGGTTCATAACAGAGAAATATTTCTATTGAAGCGAAGACAGATGGATCTCTATAGAATTGGTTTATCCATCAAAATGTGAGATGCCGGTGAACAGAGAATTGATCAACTTAAGTACATCCATGGGTTTTTAGATTACCACATATCTTTTCGAATGTTCTGTTGTAATTTAGCTGATCGAATATTTGTCTTCTGATGACATAAGATAAAAATGGTTTTGGGGAAACAAAATTATATGAGTGATCTCGTGCCTATACGTATGCCAATTTTACTCATGGCACTGCAAGTATCCGTATCTACTCCACAAGGGTCACAGACTCTGTTCTGGAATGTTCAAAATAGCAATTTTTTAAAATTAGCTGTTTATATGCATTGTAAAATAAAGTTAGTGCAACTGCATGCACTGTTGCACAATACAACATGGCTACCACATACCCCTTGCTCTTATACCTTCACTACTGGCACTTTTATTGTTTTATTTTGTACTGAACCATTTTACCTCCTCAAAACTATTAGGCTGTCACTAAATATGTTTGTCTGGCTCCTGGAATTTGTGTAGACAAAGCCTTAATTAGGACTGTTGGCTCCTGAATCAGGGTCTGAGGTACCGACCCACAGTGAACTAGAGCTTCAGTGGTTCAGATGTAATTATTTTATTGAGAGGATAGTAGATAACAGAGTCACCTCCCAGCAGAAGTGCTAGACTTGCAAAATCAATTCAGACACATTCTTTGTTTCGTTTTTCACATTTGTTTTCAGGGAACTCATTTTGTTTTCCAACCGCTTGGACAAACTTTGATTCTGAAACAACATTCGGGGTGTCTCCGAAGGAAGGGGCTTTCTGACACCTTCTGGACTCACCTTTCACCTACAGCAGCAGCATCTCAAGGTTTAGGAAGAGAGCCACACTCAGTTTTGCACAGCAGCACTTCACCAATTGGCGCACACATCCAGCAGTATGCTGTGGGACTCAATTTCTCCAAAGATTAGACCAGTGTGATAAATTGATCCCTCAGAGTAAGGAAAGTGATATGGCAGGAGCAGTACTAGTAACAGGGCACTGAGAGTAGGACAGCTGCACATATCCAGCGCCACCATACAGGATACAACATTTCCCTAAAAATTAGAAAAACATGTATCTCTTGGAGTAAGGAAAGAAATTGAGCTGCAGAGGCAGAGCAGGGCACAGGGCAGTCACTGACTGACAGATTGAAATCCCACCCCTCATATTAGAAACAAGAACAAGTATTGATCCACCACAGTAAGGAAGGGTATTGAGGCACAGGGCAGGGCATACAGCAGGACAGGCAGACAGACACATCCAGCCACAAGACCGACCCCCTTCCCATATTTGAAAAAAAAGGTTTGACCCCCCTTAGTAAGGAAAGTGAGAGAGGAGCAACCGCAGTAGTAGTAGTTTGCTTGGCCTGGGCAGGCAGACACTGGCAGATAATATGCACGTTGAGCCCATTGGAGCAGGACTGAATTTTTCCAATATGATATAATATATACTGTATGTATAAACAAAATATATAACACCTGGTTTTGTCACTAATATCTATCAATGAAGAATAATATATGATAGAAAGATAATAAAAAATAGAGGTTTGGCTGGTAGCGTAAATGGGCAACTGTCTTAATCAACTGAACTCTACTCAGCATCAGAACAATATTTAATAAACACCTAAAACACACTGTGTGCAAGCAGTCAAGTGTCTATTTTGTGTCTTGACCAGTAGTACGGTACAGCTTCTCCAATCCACCAAACACCAGTAAACTTTCTGCACTAAAATACATTATTGGTTTATTAATTAACTTGCAGTATTCTGTATGAGCAAGAAGCATCAATCTCAGCCTCTGCTATGCTGTCACCGTCTCACACTCCAACTTCCATCAGTAACTGCTGCGTCTGACAAAGTAAACTGGCCTCAGCACACACACATATATATATATATATATCATGTTTGCCCCCTCCCCTTGTAAATGCTGATTGGCGAGAGTGAAAAAGTAAGGAAAGACCATAATAACGGGACCATCTCTCGTTTTTTGGATATTTCTTCCTATCAGTACATTGATATGTACCCTCCTACACACACTCCCTTCCCACTTTACTTCATCAACCAGTGTGTAATGGTGGGAGTACTCAGTGAGCAACAAATTATTTTAAACAAAATGTTACATGCCAACTGTAAATTTTAATGGCTATCTGGTTTCTGGGATCACTCTATCCTTGAAGTAATCTGTATGGTAACCACAATACTTCTAGTCCATTTGCAGTGTCAACCTATGACTACACATGGCTGATCAGACTGATATTAAAATAACCAAACTCTTACCTAAGTAACCTAGGTAGGTTACTTAAACTGCTGCATAAATGGCTGGTGTTATATACATAAATGCTAATAATAATAAAAGTTTTGACTGAAAAAGATTTCAATTAATGCTGTTTGTTAAAAACAGCATTATTATATACCATTAAGAAATGAGTAGTATATATGAGTATTAGGAGACATACAACCAAGTGTCTGTGCCTGATTAAAATAACAGAGAGAGTCAGTGAAAGCGGACAGTATTATTCAATTGACCTGTTTTTTTTAAAACTTTTTATATTTTGTAAAATACACAGTCTGGTATTTTAGTGTTCATGTTAAAGTCATTATTAAAATAACACCCATTTATCAATGTCTGTAATAAGAAAAGACAAAAGTGAATAGGAACATTTGATATTTTTTCCAATTGTTTATACAATGTATATTATCATTTTTAAGAATTAATTTTAACTGTCTAGGTTTACTGTCTTACAGTCAAGAAATTAATATTCCGCTTTGTTGTCTGTGTGTCAACCAATGTCGTTAGATTTGAAGCTGTCATGGCTTTATTATAAAAGAAGATATACTTTACAGTACCAGCCAGAGAGCGCTGTAGAACAAGACAGTGGATAGTTGAATCTGCCTATACTACATATGGCACTGCATTGGTTCACTATAAATAAGAACAATCATTTTAAGAGATGGGTCATAGAAATTATCTCCAGGTAATACCTGTGAGCCTTGCAATAGAAAACTAAATAAAAAATGTGATAAATGTATCATAATGTTGATGTATAGTGGTGGATTGATGCATAACTGTGTTTGAGTATTTATGTGCAATTGTGTGTGTGAGCATGGATGTGTAATTGTGTGTGTGAGCATTGATGTGTAGGTGTTTGTAAGAATGGATTTGTAAGTGGGGTGAGATGGAGTGTGTGTTAGAATGAATGTGTACGTGTGTGTTGTGTGAGTATGAATAAGTGTGTGTAATTTGTGTAAGTGTTTACATATGTGTGCCAGAGTGTATGTTGAAAGGAGGGGGCAAAGAAGGCACAGACAAGTTGTTTCGGGGCAATGATGGCACAGACCAGCTGTTGAAGATGGGGGGCCCGGGCCCCTGGCTACACTTATAAAATTATGAATATTCTATTTATTTTTAGATTTTTACATTTCTCTCTGTAATAAGAAATTTTAAAAAAAAACATCTAAATTTAACAAAAAGTCAGTAGCTATTTAAAATTGCCATCTCTCTCCCTTACTATAAAATAATTTTTAACTAGAAGACCAAACTCTAAAAGTTCCATAGTGGTTTATCATATTGTATTCAGGGTATGCTGAAATACAATTCCTAGTATTTTAAAATGCACACGGCAGTGCTGACCCCAGGGTCTATTTTCTGTAATGATCTACATTTAAAAATAGATGGTGCAAATAGGCAGAAAATATGGAAAGTGTGGTAGATGTGACAAGTGTTAGGCAGATATCACATTTCATAAACACATGTAGTGAGCATCAGCAGTTTAGATAATACGCTTCTATGAGTTGTTTGTTCCTGAGATTTGTACAATCCATTTGATGGGTAAACTTGAAATACTTAGCAAAGTCACATATTAAAAGAAAAATATGAATATAACAACGGATGGACACACAGTACAATACAGTGGTCATTTTCTCCAGACAACAACTGAAGTTAGCAGATGGTGCTGTCACTTCAGTTATGTGCTTATTCTGTCATGCATGTGCAAGCATATTTTAAAATGTACAAGTTCATGTATTATCTATGGGTTAAAAGCATGCAACACAAGCGGGACCATATCAGAGGAGTTAAACTTCTGTAAACAACTAGCAGCGGTTGTGTAAATGCTATTTTCTTGACATAAATAACAGAAACATATGGCCAGAGACGGGGAGTGGGTGATACCTGGATGGATTGATATCTTGCTCGACAAGTGACTATTTATGACATGATTTTGGCTGACAGTGAAAGAGGATGGGAGAAAAACTAATGACTTTTTCATGAAGTCTCTGACAACATACATTTGACCACAAAAAAGGCTGCGCTCCAAAAATGGATTCGCTGTCATTGCAGTTAAAACATGATAAACCAACAAGAAAAAAGGCGTTCCATTACAAGCCTCGAAGGTATGGTCAGAATGTTCTAACTGAGAGCTGTTCATTAAAAAATCAGCCTTCCATATGAATGATTAGTTCCTATAACAATTTCCTATTAGTATTAGTAGCAGATATATTTATCTTAACTTTCCATAATCCATTCATCTAGGAGCTTCTGTGTTTTGATCCCATTAATCAGCCAATGGCACGCCACCGGTTTGCTGAGTGCTCCGTGTCTACTCTTTCCAGTGGCGGACTGGACTTCACACCTCTTCCTGTTTAATTTAGATTAAGCAGGATGTGTGAAAAGTGTTTGGGGTCTTCTCAGATGTTTGTATATACCTGTATGTATGTGCATATGCATGTAAGTGAGTGTGAGTATATGCATGTGTGTGTAATGTGCAGTGTTGACACTTTGAGGTCTGCAACTAGGTTTCATGCAGAAAATTGGGCACTCAGGCACAAAAATGTTCGCCATTCACTGTCCAAGTGATTGAGCGGTTCCATTTGTAATACTATTGATACATTTAATATGGCCTAAAGTAAGGTTTTCCAAATCTATGCTCTCAAACATTTATTTGTAAAAAATATTTCCAATTGATAGTATCATTACAGTTTAGGTGATTACTTCATAGGTTTCTTGTCCACATCTTTTGGTGGGGCTTCATAAGTCATTGGGCAATTAAGTAGTTAATTACGTTGCTTAAATGGTTATATGCTTTATTCTCTCTTAACCTTTCCACTGTCTGGTTCTCTTACTATTTTGCCATAGAATGATTTAAGTATTTAAACTGTTAGGAAGTTAGAAAGGCAAGGCAGAATTAGAACCATTTGGTTCCTTCAATCAACAAGCTGCTTCTCAATCATCAAAAGTTCCTCTGGGACATGTGATGTTTCCATGTATGGTCATAATCAGTAAAAACTGAAATGGGACCTTCTTTGTTTGTGTGGAATAGCAGTGGTCTGCTTCTTGAAGGTCACTGATAGCTACTTAAACCAACATTTTTTAACCTACTGCCTGTCAAGTAGCATTTTTCTAAACAAGTACCTCAATTATCATTTGTCTGTCAAGTGCCCCTAATATAACCTGTAATTTGCAAAATATAATGTATAAGTACTTAAGTGCCCTATGGTGACCTCAGAAGTACCCAGTGGGGAAGAAATACTACTGGTTTATAAACCAGGTCTTACACCATTGAGTAGGGGGAGTTGGATAGCTTTTCAGCAGCAATACAAAACAGGGGCTCAATTGGCCAAACTGACAGTTTATAGTGAACTTTTTGGGGTGCAGCAAAAACACTAAGATGACTAGAAACTGCCAGTGCCTACTGTAACTGTTTAAATAAACCAAAATGGATGGATAAGAATAGATAGATAGATAGATAGATAGATAGATAGATAGATAGACAGCCTGCATCTTTACTTTGCAATTTATTTTTATGCATTATCACACTAACATTGAGCCACAAATCTTATCTCTAAATACATCCCATCACATCAAAGAAACAGTATTGTGTAGGAAAAATATTTTTTCTGCAAAGCTTTTTTTTCCATACTACGACTACACAGCCTCTTTTACATTCATGATATTCAGCACCAAAGAACACCAGTGTGCTCATTTGACCTTGCTGTAAATATCAAATATTTTATCTACTATTGTCCCAGCAACAGAAAAAAGGCAAGGAGGTTCTGTAATAAGGAGATAAAATATGCAAAAGAGCAAACTGGTTGGAAGGAACAGAGATCATGTCCTCAATACAGAGATGATCATTAAACATAAAGGTCTATTTTAGGATTATAACATTTTCTCTCAAAGGCAATCTTTATGTCAGCCAAATAGTATCCTTGTAAGTTCTGTCACATATGTATTTGATTGGATAACAAAGCAATAGAACGAATGCCTGTGTTTATGATCATAATTACTTTTTACATCATTTTTGGAATGAAAACACTATTTTGTTAACTTGTGTCAGGTTGATTTATTTATCATTACATAATAGTTATTTAAATAGCACTAGCTCAATCTGTAGTATTGTGACAATAAATCTATTAACATTAAAATTGATAAATATGGAATTGACAATAAAACAAATGCATGTAGAGATATTGGTACAGAAGTGAGTGGACCATGCCTTTGCACGTTAACAATCTAGTAATGCACTGTAAGACTAATGTATGTTGACTTTCGCCAACACCCATTGCTAACAGGTGTATAAAATCAAGCACATAGGCAGCCATCTCCATAGATGAACATTGGCAGTGGAATGGGTCGTACGGAAGAGCTCAGTGACATTAAACATGGCACTGTCATAGGATATCACCTTTGTTATTATTGTGAAGTGTAAGTGAAGGAGTAACAACAGCTCAGCCACAAAGTGCTAGAGCAGACACACTTACAGAGCAGCGTTCCTGAGTGCTGAGACATGTAGGTAGTAATACTTCAGTAGCATCAGTCACTACAGTTCCAAACTACTTCTGGAAGCAACATCAACACAAGCACTGTGTCGGGAGCATCATAAAATAGGTTTCCCTGGCCAAGCTTCACAGCTGAAGGTATATAGGCCTGCGTAGCCACAGACTAGTCAGGGTGCCCATGCTGACCTGTCCCCTGCTTACAATGGGCACGTGAGCATAAGAACTGGACCATGGAGCAATGGAAGAAGGTGGCCTGTTCTGAAGAATGACGTTTTTTTTTGATCACGTGGATTGTCGGGTGCGCGTGCATCGCTTACCTGGAGAACACATGTCAGCAGAATGCATTATGGGAAGAAGGCAAGCCGGAAGAGTCAGTGTGATGCTGTGGGCATTTTCTGCAGAGAAACCTTGGGTCCTGCCATTCATGTGAATGCCACTTTGACACGAACCACCTACCTGAGCATTGTTGCAGACCATGTACACCCTTTCATGGACACATTATTCCCTGATGGCATTGGCCTGTTCCCTGATAGCCAACATCTAAGTGCCAAACAGCAAAGATCCATATTTACTAAATATATATGCTATTCATTTAGATGGTACAATACATGACTATAAAACTTCTTAAACTGAGTCAATTTAATAAGTCCCTTTTATTTCTAGCTATAACATCTTGTCAATTACATTTTATAAAAAAATAAAAAATTTGTATAAAATTGTATTTTTCCCCTTTTTCACATCCAGTAATAATTCCTTCAATACAATAAGACGCAACTGGTTTCCTACAAATATTTTACTACTGACAAAAATATTTTTTTCTTCCTTTAGGTCCGGCAATTTGATTTATATTTATTTTGCAGCACACTGTTCAATATACACTTTATCCTCATTATTTCCGTGGTTCTAAAAGCATGTGATGGACAAGCAGAAGTTCTGTGAGTTGCGGAGCTCCTTCCCATATGTAATTTTGAGAAACGTTGAAATAATATTGTTAATAGTCGTCCGGCTTCTCTCACACAGCACTAATGTACTGGAAATTCTTCCGCTTGGCATGCCTTTCCTCATGTCTCAGGACATCTAGTGCCAGAGTACTTCCCCGAGCACAACAATATGGCCTTCTCTTGTAAAAGCCCTATGGGCTGATCATTGTCAGGTTATGTTATGTTTTAGCAGTACACACTTCAGTACTAGTTTTGTGCAAACTTGTCGGAGAAACAAGAGTACTAACAAAACAGATGGGTCACTAGAGCCATTCCATTTATCATGCTCCCGTAACTGACAATCAGTCTGAAGGCATAAAAAATGTATTTCCTATTTATATGAGTGACTCTTAGTTTAAGTAGCTTACTTGTGGTTAGGAGACAAATTAAACAACCATGCTCTGTTTTTATTACATTAAAATATGAGGTCATTATACTTAATAACAGAGAGTGGCATTTGTTTCAGAAATAGTCATACAGTAGGACACTGCTTTTTAATAGACTCAAGTTACGTCACTTTTTGATTGGCCCCCTCTTCACATGCCACATCACACAGGGTGGAATTAAAGATTTCATTCTCTCTTCATACTGGATACTTTTTGCAGTGAGAGAAATATTACAGAATACTTAAAATATAGCCAGAATATTTCCTTATGTTTTGTTTCATTTTTCTGCCAATACTGATTTATGCACAGATCCATCCACCCTATCAATACCTGAATAAGTATGTACATATCACTTGAATCACTGTAATATGTGAGCTAAGTGTATAGTCAAGGCCAGATTAAAGAGTTTTGGGAATTTATACAAAAAGGGCAATTTTTTCACGCCAACACACCTAAAACAGAATGAATGTATAATAAAACAAAAAAACTGTTGATTGCAGACTTCTCAACATTCCTTCGTGTTGTCACACCACCATGTTCATAGTAAATGTTGGCATCACATTATGCCCCATGTAATGTAAAACCTCACCAATACACTTGTGGAAACCATGTTTCACAGGAAACAAGCACTGCAAATGTGGGCCCAAGGCAACAAATTTCATTCGGGAATCAAAAATGCCCCCTAATTTTCGGCCAAAACAAATGGGCAGGGAACTAAATTATTTGCCCGAAAACGAATCGGCCATTTTCACATGTTTAATATGTACACATAAATGTAAATACATTTTAAATGAATGTTCATTCAAATTTTAGTTGAGAAACTTTTTTTTTTTATCTTATACAGTAAAAACATGAAAAAAATAAACACATAATATCCTAATATATACCTGGTTGCGTGAGACATAAGGAAACATTACACCACAAAATCTCAGAAGAGTAGTGATGCAAATCTTAAAGGATGACAATTTTCACTAGTTTCAATCCACTGAAGCATACCGTCTGCTATGCTTTTTAGAGCTGATGTCAAATATTTTAACTCCAAGAATCAAAAAGCAAAAGAGAAGTACTTTTACTACATCTATTCAAAATAGTACTCAAGGTTGACTGCCCTTGGACTGCCCTTCACATCTTTTAGAAACCTGTAGTCTTAATAACATTCTGTAGTATAAAACATAATTCCATTAACCCTATATGCATAAATACTGAATTATTAGTAAACATCCCCTAATTGTTTTTGTTGGTACAAAGTGATAACCGAACTGAATGAGAAATGTTCCAAAACCATTTAGGAAAATAGGGCATGGTTATTTGCTATGGTATTATTTCTTAGAAAACCTAAGTTTAAGATGGAATGGAAAAGAAAACAGTCAGAAACAGTTCCAGTCACACAAGTATTATTGAAAACATCCACGAAGGAATGAAAGACAAAAATCACACTTAAATGATAGTCTTGTATTTTAATGGCTCCATGAGTAGGTCCAGATCAGGGACGTACCTATATGAGGAAGCTAAAGGGGGGTTATTACTTTGTGTTCATCTTCGTGGGGAAAAAAACCTTCGTATTCCATGAATATTTGCCCGTTCAGGCGAATAACCGTGTACATTTTTCGTGTTTTTTTTCTCAGCTTTTTGACGTTTTTTCAGAAGGAGCTAATACGTGCTTAACGCGGTAACGGTACACACGTAAAGGTCCGTACAAGCAACTCTATTGGTCGCCAGAGGGGCCTCCTCTGCCATCAATCAATAAATGACAGCTGCTCTTCATTGGTTGATATCAGACAAGCCCCCTGCTGGCGACCAATAGAGTCGATCGTACAGACTTTTAACATCCTGACGCCAAAACTTGGCTTGGGGAGACCACTGGCCTTCCTGATGCATGAGTTAAAGGTCCGTACCAGCGACCAATAGAGCGCTTGCACGGGTCTCTCCCTTGTATCTGAGAAGCTGTGTAAGTTACCAAAAATAATAGCCTTATCTCTGACTGTATATCGGTTAGTACGTGTCTGTATATGAGCTTGTTGGCACTGAATTACACTTTAAATGACTAGCTGAACTATAGCTTTAAAGTTTTAATATCGTGTTCCAGAATATACAAATAAAATATGTAATTAATTGATAATCCTTCTGCAAGTAATACATACCAAGTACAACCTAATTATGCGTATTAAAGCAGTAGGCTTGTTAAAGTTGTTTAGCAAGAAGTTAAATTAAAAGGTTGCAAGTAACATAAAGCACGATCAAGGTAAGCCTCAAAAATCAATTAAATGCAGATTTAGAAGCTCAGGCACCGGGTTCCAATGAAAAAAAAACGCTTTAACACATTAAGTGCTAGATGACTGTGTAATGCTTTTGATTTGTAGTTACCAGTATGACATTAAGGGTAAACATAACCATTTTTTCTTCAAAATAATATTATTGTCTTAGCCCCTTCCATACTTCAAGACCAGCCCTTTAATGAGTGAAATCTGGTGGAGGGGAACCATCACCGGGGAGCTACAGGATCACCTCCCATACCAGACAGTTCATTGGCATGGGGGAAGGCAGGATCCCACCCTCTCTTCCTCGTGTTTGTTTACTTTATTGTTAGCTATGATAATATATTGTTTGTGTATGCAGACATGTGGCCGCTGGTGGAATTATAATTGTTGCTATTGGTGTTAGGTGTCTGGCTGGTACGGTGCATGAGGCCACCAACCAAGGCCCAGCAGCCACATTGCTCGGGGTCTGTGGTAGAAAATTTAATGATGTTCTAAAGACCTCACAATCCTTGCTACGGACACTTGTGGTGTACAAGTGGTGCACAACTGGGATTTCAGTCTCTGTGGCAAAGGGCAGGGCAAGGTACACCTCGAAGCAACTTGGCCTGGGGAGACCATCGGTCTCCTGGCTCCAGAAGTTAAAGGTCCGCACGAGCGACTCTATTGGTTGCCGCCAGGGGCCTCCTCTGGCATCAACCAATGAAAGGCAGCTGCTCAGCCGATGCCACTGGCTGAACCACAAGGCCAAAGACTCCTCCTGAGCCTACAAAGAGGCTAAGTACAAAGTTGGTAAGTTGGGATCTTAAATTGAGTACATGTTTAAGGGTCAATATATGTCAGTGTGAGTATATGTAAATTTGTGTATGTGCAGCTACCTGTGAAGTACTTATTTAGGGTGAATGTGTACTTAAAGATTATACACATGTGTGTATTATATCCACAGTTTTACAGTATACATTAATAAAAACCAAGGGAGGACTGGCATAATCGGGAACACAGATAAAGGTGTGTTATAAGTCCACTGCTGGGCCCTGCCCCCAAATCTGGGCAGCATCAGTGCGTAGGCATACAGAATATTTCTGCTTGGTGGAGTAAGTATCTTATGTCCAGGGTCCTCTCAAGCACTTAGCCCTTAACCAAGGTCCATGTCCAAGTGGTCGGCTGCTAAGCCTGCCCCTAATGTAAGCATACACTGTAATTGTAATAAAATGCTTAAATATAGTATTGTAATTAATAATTATATATATCTTAATTAACCTATAGGGGAGAAGGCAGAAGGAAATGTTTAGCTTTTTGATGAATCAGTCTGTGGTGGGCTAAGTAAGTATAATGCTCCATGGGGAGAAATAGCGACATCAAACTAATGTACACTGACAAACACAGTACGGGATCCTGGTTACTTACTGAAGGCTCTATGTCTGAGCCTAATTTAATATGTCCTGATAGTAATGAGTTGCACTTTGCATATTTGTAGTATATCTATATTATTTATAATAAGGGGTAGAAAGATAGATAGATAGATAGATAGATAGATAGATAGATAGATAGAGATATATATGTAAACACAAATATACATAGTATCCATTAAGAAATTGCTGTATTGCTCAACAAACTAATTACGCTAAGATGCTTTAAGCAAACTAATTTACTTTGTTCTTCAAAAAACATCATTGTTTCTGGCTAATAATCCATTAAATGAGATGCTGTGCTAACTGGTATAGAACAAGTTGTATTAGAATCAATGGTAGCTGTAAAGCAACTGAGAGAAGAATGCTATTTATTGACCACTTTGTATTACATTTGTAAAAGATAATACCATTAACTAATTGCATTTTACACCTCTGTTAAAACAGGTCCGTAGTATGAAGAACATAATGTTCTAGTAAACAGTGACAGCCTCTTAACCCTCTCATTTTTTGTAGGACGCTCGCCTGCCTTGTCCCACAGCACTGAAGAGTTCCTATTATCTCGCCTGATTGGTCAACTGTGCTGTCGATATAGGTTTGAGCTGTTAGAGGTATGGTTGACAGGTAAGGTAGATGGGTTGGCTTTCCTAGTCCTCAGTCCCTACCTATATCCCATCTGCCAAGAAAGGCCAACTGAAATGTGGGAGGGCAGAGGAGGCCTGGTGCTTACTTGCCCAAGGACAAACAAAAACATACACTCATTTTAACACAACAGTCTTAAGTTTGCACACGGTGTAACACGGTGCAAACGTCATGTTACTACTGCAAGGTAATGTAACATACCGTATGTGGTCCCACCAAGCTTCTGCCTCTGCAGGAGGCCTAGAGTATGGGGGGAAGAGGGTGGAAGTTGTTGGCTCTTTCTTGGTTATTGGTGTGTCCAGCATTTTTTATTTACTTTTATATGTTTATGCAGGAGAAAAGAGTGCATTTGTCAAGTGAACTCACAACCCCCTGGATTTGCAAGGTGAATTTTGCAATTTACAGCTTAATCAATCCTTTTGAGAAAGTTAATGAATGAGTATATGTGAGTTCAGTGCCAATGAGAGCTGAATATAGTGAACTTGTGAGTTAGACTGCTGTTGAACTTGCGGCTGCAAACATATATATATTCTTTCCCAACTAACAGGCACTTGAATTTTATTGAATAGACCAAAAGAGCAAAATCCAGGTCTGCAGAAAAAGTAAGTATATTGGAACGAAATTAAATTGCGTTCGCAGTACTAAACTACTTTACTGTATACAACGTTCTACAGCCCAATGAATTTCCCCCTTTAGCAGTGAATTTGTTCAGAGCAGTAGTCCCAAGGCTTGTAATCCGTTTGAGGGCAGTATTATTGATCCTCTCTGTACTCCATTGCTGGGAGAACCCACTGCTTTAATACTGAAATAAATACTTTAAATATTTAAATAGATTAAGCATTTTAAAGGAGTGGATGAAATTAAGTTGATAATGTGCTGCTTAGGAGGAAAAGGAGAATGGGACAGCTGCAGGAAAAGGAAAATACTGAAAAAACTGTTGATTGTAGATTACAGAAAATAGAATGCAGAATACAGAAAAAGTAGAAATATAATTTGAGTTCTTTAGTACATAATATTTTATTATTTTAAAAGATCATTCCACCTGGTGAATATTTTTATAATTACAGTAAGATAAATATTAGAAACACTGTTCCTAATATTGTTGAATGCCCAAAATAGTTTAATTATGTAAAATAAAACATTTAGAACACCACTAGAATGGCTACCGTCAACCCATTTTTTTAATAAAATAATACTAAAAAGTGTGTTAAACAAAGAAGCATTGAGTCCCTACATAATAATATTTTTATGGTATTACTATACAAAGGGGATATTGCTTAACATATTTTTGCCCAGTTACATCTATAAAAGATATAAAGGAAACAACATATAATTAATTGAAAAACAATATATAATTTGTGTTGGTAAATTAAACATGTATATGCAAATGATAGTTAAACAAACATATAAAAAAACATTTTGAAAAATGCCATTCATGCCAAACTAAAGAACAATTACAGCTCATAGAAGAGACCTAGAAAGTTAAAACTGAGATGCTACAGATATGAATCGTGTTGAATAGAATCAAACCGTTAAATAAAAAGTGAATGGTTAAACTTACTGTGTCAACAAATCATGCCGTGAATGGAATAACCACTGGAGTACCAATGGTGAACTACAAAATGCCAATGCTGTATTAGTCAATGCTCATTCATCACTGCTTATATCCATCATAAACGATATATCGTTCCTTTTCTGCATAACAGCATGAGGCTGAAGCGGCTCAAAGATATAGATATGATTGTGAAACCCCGTTTTCTTTCAAGTGTGATGGTATGATAACAATATTAAAAATAGTGATGGATGGTCAGCCAAATTAAGTGTAATAAACCTAAACTCTCTTAAAGTACAATTATCTCTGTTATTAACATGTGGGCATTTAGGTAATGTAGCTTTTACAAGATATTCCCATGCACCTTTGGTTTATTCCTTTATTCACACTTTAAGTTAAAGGTTATTTATTGAAGGCAACTATACAACAAATAGCTTAAATTTCAAGTGACAGACTGAAAAAAAGAGACCCCTTAAGTATCAAAAGCTAATGTGCCCAGTGATGTGTTTACCTTGGGGTCGACCTAGTGCAGCGCCCCCTGCTGCTTCCTGCTCCATAGTCGGCTTCAAAAGTGACGTGATATGACATTATATCCAGGCGCAGTGTCTCAAAGGTACCCAGTGCCTTTTAATGATGCTTTTGGAGGCTGAGCCATTGCGTAATAAGGCTGGTTGGGGATATCTATGATCACTCTTGAAACTGGCCCATTGTGCAGTGGGTCTCCAGGGGGCTTGATTACCCTCCTTGTTTTGTACCAGTGGGAATGCTTTCCCTGGGCCTTTCACCCTAGGCTTGGGCATGTCACCGTATGTGCCTCTACATATTTTTCTATGTTGGTACAATGAACAGCTCTATACTTATCTTGGACAACTACGCCAGGGCATCATAAAGACTACTTCTAGAAAACCGTCATTAAAGATGGAACTTTCCTCCATGTTTCATGATATTGTCTGATTAGTTAAATCCATGATTTCAATTAATGTGTTTTTTTTTTACCTTCCATGTTATTGATTATGTTGATCTAACTCTGACATTAGAAGTATTATGTGTACATGTATAAGCCAACCTATAAACCACAACAAATGAAAGTAAAATTAGTTTTTACATTGATATGTGAATACATGATATCCTATTGTTTATACATTGCAAAACTCAAAAGATATAGCGCCGTATTACGCTAGACATAGAAATGTAGTAATGATATCTTTACTGGACAAAGTATAATAGATCCCTTCAGTTAGCCAATAAGGTTATCATCTTTACCAAACTCAAAAGAAGTAGGGGACATGTATGAATTTATAGCGACGTCAATGGCTTAAAGTTATTAGATGTTCTTTTTTTTCAAGAGGTTCCTTTGATACAATCCTTGGTACTAAATAGGTTTTTTTATAAAATTCCTATTACATATTTTAGCATAAATTCTAAAATCTACACCAAATTGTTTATTATAATTATTTGTACCTTTATACTGTTTTTAACATACGTGTGGAAAATATATCTGCATGCGCTTTTGCATCCCACAACTACCAAATGTCTCTTTTCATGCTGTCATATAGTTATTTTATAATTAAAAAATTTAGATTTTATATGTAGATATAAAACTTTTCGGGTACATGTACCTTGCAGCATATGTTCAAAAAGAGCAGATATATCAGATCTTAAAGTAACTATTCACATAAATATGGAGGGCATCATGCAGGGCACTGGGATTATGCAAACTTGTTACCAAAGTGATAAAATCTAAAGCAGATAATTGCTCTGAGATTACAACCCTCCCCTTTTCCTTAGACAAAGACTCTTATCTAAAATTTGTCAGTTTACCTCAATTACTGCCTACAATATAATTATCACTTATTGTAAGCTTGCATAAGCAAACAGAGGTCAAATGGTCACGCACCACTACCTATACAATCATGGGAAAAACAAGTTTTTTAACCTGATAAAACTCCCTGACTGTGTATTTAAATACATTTGATTCCTTTTGATTTCGTTGTGACTGTCCCTTTAAAGAATAAAACAATGGACCTCAAACATCAACATTGTTAATATAGAGCCGCAACAAAAAGTTGCCAAATTCATTAATTCCGCCATTCAAGGTTGAAAGATCTCCACATATTCAATGCCGAGATTCTTGAAGCCACAACATTTGCACAAATCAGTGCATGTTCAATTAAATGGTGAATATTCCTTTCCTGTGTCTGATAAAGCTTCGTAATACAAATTTTATTTTGTTTTCTAATTGAAGATAGCATTATCATTAATGATCATTAAATAACGACACTGAGCAGAGATGAAGATGTCGGAAAGGCAAAATCTATTTCTTTTCTTAACTCCCCTCCAGGAATGGTTTATGGCCTACAATAAAACTATTAAACTACTGGTAATAAAGGATTGTAATTAGTGATAAAACCTTGTTGTTTAGTAAGCAAACACAGTCATCTTTAGTTTGAATTTTATCGACTGTAATCAGGGTGAAACCGTCACCACCATCAAACAATTTCCAGATGTAGTTGTTTTTAATAAATAATATTAATATATTTCATAAATAGAATAATCCATTTTAGCATTTTTAATTTAAAATTCCAAAAACAATTAAAATACTTTTAACAGTACAATTTCTAAAAAGTTACATTTTCAGCATATGATTATTTACCATTGGTTTCCAAAGTGTATTAAAAATAACACATTTAGAATTCAATTTTAAAGTATAGGGTTTTAGATTTTTTAGAAAAATGATCACAAACAATTTTAAAATTTCAAATGTCTTGTGTAATTGTTAGTAATTCAATATAAAACATACATTTTGAGTATTAAATAATGAATTGTAGGATGTTCCCACCTGACATGAGTAGACATCATCTTAGTATTAGACATTTTAAACTAAAAAGTAGCGCTTGGGTACGGTGTACAGTATCATGAAAGTGGAGGTAAATTAAGTGCAGTTATGGAGTGAGTCCTCAGACATTTTGGATCTGAATATATTAGGAAAGGAAGACTCTGCTCTGAAGAGCTTACAGTCTAATCTGTGAGGAGAGTTTTAAGAAATCCTCCACATTACCTATGCATTATGCATGGCCAGCTAAGACCTTCTTGCAAGGGTTTGCAAGGCTCTTTGTAGTCAGTAGATCTCCTTACAACAAATACTTTTTAACATTTGTCGGTTGTTTTTAATGATGCTTTTAATCATAATATGTAAAAAAGGTTGACTTCAAATTGAGTAAGTAGGTTGCAATTATGATCCTTTTGCAAAGAAGTATTTCTTCTGAGATCCACGCAGATATATCTATCTTCATATTACGCATACGCAGCTCTCAAATATTTGAAAAGAATAGGAATGAAAAATGAAGGCAATCCAAATGATGATTCTTATAAGGCTTTAAAGTTAAAGAGTTTAGCAGTAGGTGGGTTAGGTACTAACGCAATATTGAAGCAATATTTCTATATAAGTCCCTCCCAGCCCTTGATCTTCGGTTCTCTAAACTATGAAATCAATTAAACCCTCTGTTCCATTTCAGTCCGATTATGTAAAGTTGATGATACGTATATCTCGACATTGGGAAGCTGATACAATTAAGATCAAAGGTATCAAATGGATATAGTTGAACTGGAGCAATCTATTTTTTTCAGGAAAAAAATCATGCATGAGCTCGAACAAAAAGTGTGCCCTTTTCGGTTATCAAATCAAATTAACTTTTTATTAGTCACGCTGTTTTGGATGCAAACATTGCTTCCAGAGGCACAAAGGCACTTGTATTATTCTGAACTGTATCATCTAGACCCTCTTAAATTTTTATACTGACTTCTTAGAATACATTTTTTTGCATCAATACAGACATGCCTTTTTTTATATTCTTATGAAGAGTGATATTCCAACTACCTCTGGGAAAATATTTTAATTAACCGTATAAACAAAAATGTTGATCCTGTGGTATATTTAATCTGACATTGATTTGCCTAATTAAAGCTGTCATGAAATTACATTAAATGTATGCAGTTGGTTCTGTGTAGGTGCTTAAATGGGACATTGTTATGATAAAGACTTGGAATTTACAGTATAGCTTCATTCATTTACTAATTTCAATCAAGAGTAACATACGCCAATAACAAAGAAACAGGTATCTCCTTTCTTGTTCTTCACACAACTTGGTGTCCTAACTGGAGTTTAAACCCATTGTAATCAGCCTTTCATTGCTCTCAATTGAGCAATAGGGAAACTATAGTAACCAATAAGCTGTTTAACTTCAATGAAAGCTATGTATCTTTTTAGATAACAAAGCATGGCATAAATAGTGGAATCCTTTCTAACAGCATTTGGTGAGAAGGAGGTCTTTAGATGCTATAGAGGAACAGTTCATGTTGTGGTGTGCTTTATTGGGGGTAAGCCATCAAGTTGTAAAAGTGACCTGCCAGCTTCTATTCCTAGTACACATTCAGGCAGAACTGTCCAACGTATTCAAATATTTGGTTCATAAGTTACATGTTGTGTACTTAAAAATAACAGCTTATGAAAAATTGTCAATACCGAGCAGAGATGTCCTTCAAAATCTGTAATAATTAAACACTTTGGAGTGGACAGCGAACAAGCAAATAATTTAAAAGGAATTTAAGTGTTCTACTATTCTAATGTAATTACATTAAACATTGTAAACTATAGAAAATATTTACTTATTCTTTTTTCATAACTAATCAGGAAAAATGGAGGATTTGTGAGAATGTTTCTAGAAATGCTCAGAAATGCAGAAAAAAATTATCTAAGGAATTCTCGATTGCTTTGAGTGGTGGTTCTCAAACTATGATCTGTCAACGACTGGAGGGCCTCATCTTTCAACATTGAGCTCAGGATGATATAGGTAATGTGAGAGCATATAACCACAGAAATTAACAAAAATATACATGGTGAGAGGAGGGAGCAATGTATTAACTAAAAACTTAAAATAGAAATGAAGGGTGACCCTCTGGTTCCAGTGACTTTTTCCAGTGGCCTTCGTGTATAGAAAGTTTGAGAAACGCCAACCCAAAACACATACAAAGCCTATCACGCTAAGGGACCATATGGGTTGCCACATGACAGTGCCGCCTATAGGGGAACATGGGGAGAAAATGTATAATAATAATAATACTCAATCAAATTAAGGCTAGGCACGTAATCCCTGGGGACTGTTGAAAATAGCAAATAACAAGCAAGGTAACCTATAAGGAACAAAGCCTGGGACACAAGTTCCCACTGTTCAACTATATTCTGTTTTGAAAGTACCGGTGCTTTCAATAATAACAATATTAATATATTTTATATATGTGTGTGCATGCATGTGTTTGTTATGTACATAACAAACAATAAGATTTTTTTTGTCAAGCATTAATCCTTTCCAATTGGATAATAAAATATTTCTCTTAAAACGTGCTTGAACACATCAAATAATGTATTGCAGCAGTTGGCCATACTCTAAGCTACTACAAGAAAGTTAAGCTTCCTCGTTGGCTAGCTGAGATATCAACTATAAGCTGACAAGTAATTAAACCGGCATATCTATAACAACTGTCATCTCTTATTCCTGTGAAACTTGGATGTAAACCAAAGGCAAGAAAGCCAAAAAAAAAGCTTCACATTACTGGGCAACTGCTGAGCATCTCCTGCTGAACAGTTTAGCAGACCTGGGCATTTAGAGGATTGTAACTGAGATCAAAAGGGTCAGAGCTCCCTTTACCAATTAACAGCAGGGAGAAGAACATCAAATAAGGTGTAAATTTTAGCTCTGCAGTTTTGAGTAAGCCAAGCATGAAATGCATTCTAATGCTCTTGAGTAGCTGGGGCTTTGAGCTATCAGTGATGTCACTACCGCAGTAAAGAAAGCTTAATCGCACTTAGACCGGCATGTAGCAATCCTTCTAGGGTAGGCAATAAAGCCTGCTGCTTCTTGTCTCCTTTGATAAGGTATCAGAACTTCCTTCAACTATATAAAAGATCAGAAATCAAACTACTTTACACATACAAAAGCTGTATTTTAATATGTATCGTTACACATATATATAATTATTTAGAAAGTGTTGCATTTAGCGTGGATTTATCCAGGTACCTACTCATTTATATATGAATATACTCAGTATCACATTTTTTACTATTTATTTTCAGTGGTAATGGTAGGTTTTGAAGGCCCATTAGGTAAATAGGGTGCTCATTGTTTAAGAATGTAAACTAAGACATAAAACAGCTCTGTTGAATCCTTAGTTGAAAAAGAAATAACTATAGCAATATAAAATTGCCATGGATCATGGTCACGGAAGGTTCCCTCTTCCATCCTCTGATTGTGGCCTTAAGTAGTTGCTTAATCTGTTTACATGATAGTGCCACGTTTCCGTACATTATAAATATATATATATATATATATATAAAGTAAAGCAAACTGTATAATAGCTAAATCCACTAAAAGGAGGCCAATTCATTTGCTTTAAACCATGTAGAATGGGGCTACCAAATCATATAATCCACATTCCTCTGTAGCAACATTGTTCAATGTCTGGCATTATCATTATAGAGGGAAGAATAAAAACCACCTAACAGGCGTCAATATAAAAAAAATATTCATCAATAAAAGTTACTAGTAAATCTATACGGACTTTTCTTGCGTTTTGATTGGCACAGAGAAAAAGAAAAACACAGCCAATTAGTTTTCAGCATCTGACAACTACGTAGCTAGTTTTAATTATGTTAATATGTTTCTGATAGTAGTGTTCAGCCGTATACAGCTGGGTGTTAACAGTTGATGAATGACTTGTTGACATGTTTTTTTCACTGTATTGGAATAACCCTGACAAAGAGACCGTGTTTACGTTGATTACAGTTTTTATCTAAAGCCGTGTTTATCTATGTAATTAATTTCTTCTAAAGGCATAAACATGTACGCGTTAGACAACCGCAAACGTTACTGGTTACGTTTTTAGTTGCATGCTCCAACAGTGGTGTTTTATTTGTTCATGTTTATTTATTTCATTTAAAATAAAAAGGTTAAGAAATTCCATCTTTCTTTTTTTTTTGTTTAAGAGAAAAAAAAACGGCAATTGTGTTCCTGAAGGGTATGGAACTGGGAGATCTGAGAACCATTACACCTACAACAAAGAATAACGAGTGGCCGGCACAGATACATTGTCTTTTGAACAACAACTCAATGCAGACAGAGGTAAATGACAGTTAATTACAAATTACATTCTGGTCCGGGCTGTGAGAGCCCCCTGGCTTGAATAATAATAAGGCCCTCAGGCACTCACCTGCCTGCAAACGAACATACGGAGACACAGACTGGGGTGCTATACAAGTTTCAAAACAAGCTGCTAAACACAAAAGCTTATTGGATTACAGAGATTTAGGAAAAAGCATTCAGATCTTTGGCAGCAACTCCAGAACTAGCTTCATGGGGAATTCGAAAGGATGAATTACCATTCACTTTTTTTTTTCTTTCTCGGTGTAGCAGGTTGAAAGGAGAAACGAGGTGACCATTTTGTAAAAGGATTGACCTAACAGATGAAATATTCTATACACACTTTTTTTTTCATTGTATTACTGAAATAATTTTAGCAGCAAATAATAATGAATGTTTGCAATTTTCAGTATGTTTCAATATCTAAATACTAAAACTATAATAGCATAGCCATCCGTTTGTGTATATATAGTATTTCTTTTTTTTTAAGGTAATCAATACATTTATTAATAAAACACGAGGTCCAAGAAGAAAAGCATTTTATTTTTCAGGCTTTCTAATTGTTTTACAGAAAGAGGCAATGATACTTCTAACATGCTAATGCAGGTCTTATTGGTTTAATGTGTCTTACCGCATATTGGAAGAAAAATGTAGCCATGTTAGCCCAAGGGAGAACGTTGAAGTTGAAACCTCTATTTGGGCAACCCAGAAAAAGCTGTACAGTAAAACTTATGTATTTTTACTTGTTTTGTGTTGGCCCAAAAGTGGTTTTAAATAAAGACTCCATTAGTTCATACCGAGGGAAGCAAAAGAGCCAACGGTTCAAGCTCATTATGTATGTTTAGAACACTCTGCGGTCCAAGGCCACACCACATGCAATAAAAACACCAGTTGAGTTTGGGGATTAAAATTCAGACCACACCGATTTTACTCAATGAGTATAGACCAGATTAAAAATTCAAAATAAAGCCATCAAAGAAAAGACATCCCCGTGTAATATTTTAGAACAAAGGCTATTTGACTTTTCAGATTAGACCAGTGCACAATTGTAAAATAATACTTTGTATATTAATATTGTATATTCAATTACCTCAAAACTAAAATACAAAAAGATTACCATAATTGGTTGTATGACGTGATTTGTTTTGTTTCAGTCTTGGAAAAGTTGTGTTAAACATGTTCAAGGCATAGTGAAGACAATACGAGAACCTAGCGTAAAACAGTTGTGTTTTATAATGTAGCTGGGGAGGACAGTACATAGTGGAACATAGTGGAAGCATCTTTATGGGGGTTCTTTTTTGCCTATTTCCACCAGGTGGCGGTGGAATTGTGGATTCTGTCCTGAGCCTTCTCCCCAGCTCAGTTAGGGTGATACCACAGATGGTCACACATACAGTGGCATAGAATTCTAAAATATATATATATTATATATATATATATATATATTATTAAGCAGTTTTCAACTTTGTTGTACACATTTACTGTGTCAACCCTTGTGTGAACTGTTTGTGCTATCTAAATAAGTGCTATCAAAATAATATGTGTTTACAATTAAAACCCTAGCTCTTAATGAATTCCTAAATAAGAGAAAGACAAGAAATGTCAAGCACATGTTAATGCTGAAATTAAATGCGCATGAGATGTACCCATTCACTACATTTTTGCTAGGACTTTGAAGGATTACTTGTGGCTCTACTAATGACTCCAGGGGAGATCACATTAAGAATGGAAATTAGAACCCACTTATTTTGCAATCTCTCTACAAATTGCTATTTGTTGTGTTTCTTACTGAGTAATTAAATCTAGAAAAATACCATCAAACTTGGTTTTCGAAGAAGAGCATAGGTTCAGTGGACAATCTGACTCAGATATGAGCCTTCCATAGTCATATATTAGATGATAATTTGCATCTCCATTACTACTCACCGGTGCTCCGATTAACCTTCTTGGGACACCAGAAAGTGAAGTCAAGTGATATCATGAAGAGATCTAAAAATACTTGACCAATAAACAAGCACTTACATGGACAACGCCTCATCTGAGGCTATTTGACGGACCTGCAGTGCCCAATTTGGGTTATGAATTATTGAACTGCTAGCAGTCCTTATAAATGTAACACTAGAGGGGAAAGCGTGGGCATGCATCTGGTTGTTGGCTAATAATCAACAGTATTTATTTTTATTTGAATTTCCAGATTGGTGATAATGTGTTTGATGGTAATAGCATTTCTGTTGTTGCTGATCCTCTATATGTTTAGTCTCAGTGCCATCTTCCCCACAGACAAAAAGGGGTAGCAGGCATGGCCTATACATTGTCTTGGTATAAACAGAGACATTTACATTTTTTAGTGTTGCAGGAAACATCACTGGAGAACATGCATTGCATGAGGTGAGATTCATATATGAGTGTACATAATATCCTACAACATTGAAGATACACTGGGGTTTGAGGTAGGGAGGGAACCCAGTAAGTTTCCACGGGAGAAGGACCAAGTTGGTCTTGTAAACTCATTAATGAACAGGCCTAGAAAAATATGTCATCAAGGGGCTATTGCTTGGCCAACACTACCCTTATTGAATATAGCCCTAAAAACATACTGTTTTGGCTTAGGGAAGGGTTACACAGTGGGTTTTCTTTAGGCATTTACAATATGAGGAACTTATAAATGAAAACAAAAAACATATAATTTACTAATACTTGGTATACTTTTAATATCTATATGCTACAAAAGTTAGGGAGGGAATCATAGTATGTGTTACACATAGAACGAGATAATGCAGGTGGTTATTGTAAAATGATTCTCGGTAAAAAAAAGAACTGCTCGGTTCTAAGTTCATGGTCTGGAATATTTCACAAAGAAAGTAGCAAATTGAACTGAGAAAGAAAAATAAGAAAAACAAAGAAAATAACATCATTCTTGGCAAGTAAGGCCACCTTATCAGTACTGGAGTGATTTTTACTCTGGTGACAGTGACAAAGGTAATCCATCATGTCATCAGCCAGAGTGACGGATGTCCCCCACACCTCATCTTTGTTTGTCTGCACAGAGGGCCATGTAGGAAGCCAGGAGGCAAGTAACACTTAACCCCTCAAGCATCATGTTCCTGCTGTGCTTAAGACAGCCTGTCATATCTGAAAGGCCAGCAGTCTATATCGACCTGTACAATCAAGCATCAGTTTAACTACGCGCCATGCAGCCCTAAAACATTATTAAACAGCATTATGACCAGTGTTTTCGACAAGACCTTTCACCATGTGCTCTGTTCAGTCATTCACTTCAAATGTCTAATAAATGTGAGTGTGCTCCCATTCTTTACGTAAAAGTACAACTGAATCCTTTTTTTCCAGCGCGGATCTTTTTTTTGGTTGTAATAGAGTGCTCAGGGAAATTGCAGATAACTTTCCTTGCCAGCCTGTACTCAATTAGAGGTGGATTGATTCATAATCAATCAGCTTGTCAGATCCCCAAAACTCAGGGACTTGCTGCTAATCAATAAAAGTCAATGAATGTGAATGCAAATTGAGCAATAATATGGAACATTACATGCTACTGATCAAAGCGTGAGATCCATTCTCCCCACAATTGTATGTTTTGATAAATGCTAAAGTAATTCTAGTAGTCTTGTTTCAGAGCCTTTTGAGACAGTAAAACAATGATTCTTAATTGCTTTCAAGCCTTTGTAATGTATATATCATGGGAAAAACCTCTTGGAGACATAGTAATTTACAAACTATGCAGCCTTCAAAATGAAAAGGTTTTTGTTGTTGTTTTTATTTCCCTAGCTTATGCATCGTTCCAAAGCTTCAAATTGCATCCAAATATACAGTGTTTTGACATATAAGAAGATTTCTATGCTACTGACTGATGATAAATATAATAAACATATGATATATATAATTATATATATAATATATATATATATACATATATCAATGTATACTATATATATAGATTATATATATATATATGTATACAGTATTAACTGTTTGAAGAAACTAGTTTAAAGAGTCTTTAAATTTATTTCTAGTTGTAGAGAACCATGAAATGTGAGATCTCTGTTAGATATAATAATAAAATCAGACATTTTGAACTGAATTGAATCTGATGCCCTAATCAAATCTATACATCACATTTGATTTGGGAAGTAAAGGTGACATGATTTAAAGCTGGTTGCCTAAAGTGTGGAGATGTTTCTATATGTATGGCTCTTTCATTATATGTCTTTCCAAATGTGCCCCATTTTTCTGAGAGGTTATTGATGAAACTGGGGGTTTGCAGGAGAGCTGAAACATTTCAACAGAGGTAACTATACATTACATGACGCTACCCTGATGAGTTAACTTTGTATAATGCATTGTATAATTCAATAGATTTTACCCTTCTTGCATGAGAAACATATCAGTGGTCTGCCCATAAGGCAAAGGAAAGGAAATGTTTTGCCTCACTGCAATTCAATTATAGTTTAGTAAATAAGCCCCCTCACCCTCTCTGTGAATCACACTTTCTCTGTCTGTATCTAAACAACAACATCTATCTCTCACTCAATCTCTTTTGCTCTTTGTGTTTGTGCCTTTAATAAGATTTCCTGTTTTCTTGCAGACTTTCTGTTTTTACATGTCCCTTTCCAGAAATGTAAAAAATTATACATAGCATTCAGTAAATGCGTCAATTATTATATAAGGAATATTTTCCTACCCAAAGGCTGCATTGGGAGAAGGTCAACAAATTCCAAATTAAAGGCTCCACCAATGTTCTTATTTCTCTCAAAATAACTTTAAGTTAATTGAACCCACATAAGCAAACCAGTTTCTGAGACACAATGTCCATATTTTAGCCATGATGGTGGCCATAGTTAACAAAGGTCTTTAAGACTGGGTGCATTTTAGCTGAGCATTCTGAACTGGAAGTTATAAGTGCCCACTGGAGCCTCTGAGAAATTGTTGATGAGACAATACGATTATACGCCTTTACCTATAGGTACAGTGCACTCCTCTAATATTGGCACCCTTGGTAAATATATGCAAAGAATGTTGTGAAAAATAGTCTTTATTGCTTTGATCTTTTCGCCGTAAAATACACTCTCATGGATATCAAACAAGTGCAAACACAACACAGGTTTATAAAAAATAATAATTGTAACATATTATACAATTATTGGCACCCTTTTATTTAAAACTTTGTCCTACCTTCCTTTTGCCGAGATAACTTTTGCTATAATCCCTGATGAGGTTGGAGATTACATGGCAAATGGATCTCAGACCATTGCTCCATACATAATCTTTCCAGATTCTGATTGTCCAGATTGATGCTGGTGGACTCTACTCTTTAATTCATCAGTTTATAGGTTTTTTTATGGGGTTCAAGTCAAGGGACTAGGATGGTAGGACCTTGATTTTGTGGTCAGTAAACCATTTTTGGTGTTGATTTTATGTATGTTTTGGATCATTGTCCTGCTGGAAGATCCAATCATGTCCGATTCTCTGTCAAAGGCAGTCAGGTGTTCATTTATTATCTGTTGATATTTGACGTGATGCCATGTATCCAAAATGTCCTCTATTTTGTTTTTATCTGACCATAGAACCCAATGCCATTTGATATTCCAGTAGTGTCTGGCAATTTGTTTTTGGATGAGAGTAGAGGCTTTTTTCTTCCAAATAACCTGTGGTAATGTATGTGATGCCGGATTATAGTTTTGGAGACTTTCTGCAATTCTTCTGCAAATCTCCAGCTGCGATCCTTGGAGATTTTTTGACCATCCTCTTTACAATGCATTGAGACAATATAGACACACACCATCTTTCAGGTTAATTCATAACATTTCCAGTTGACTGGAACTTCCTAATTATTGCCCTGATGGGGGAAATGGGCACTTTCAACGCTTTGCTATTTTCTTATAGCCACTTCCCCTTTTGTGAAGCTCAACAACATTTTGCTGCACATCACAGTTATATTCCTTGGTTATACCATTTGTGATGAATGATTAAGGGAGTTTGGCTACCTAATATTCATACCCCTGTTAAACAGGAAGTCGTGACTGAACAATTTCCTGTTCCTAATCACCCAGGTGTACTAAAAATGTAAACTACCAATGGGAATCTAATTCATATAGGAAAAATATATTTTTCTCACATGAATTCAATAATTTAAAGAAAAGATCAAAGCGTTAAACAATAAAGACAAATTTCCACAGCATTATTTGCTCATATTTACAAAGGGTGGCAATATTAGTGGAGGGCACTGTACCTAGGATGAAAGGGTCAGTTTGCATCTGATTCCTGCATGTTTTGCTTTGATTCAATGATATTGGAACATCCCAGTTAGTACTTTTTATACTGATTTATCTGTGTTGGAAGTTTTTTTTTAAGAACCATTTGGCTCCCGCAGTTAGTATCTACAACAGTGAATCCTGAGCACTTGTACAGTTCATGGAAATCTAGGCCTAAGCTCACTTTATCTAAAATAGCTCTTCCTCTCTTATCTCAAAATGATAACCTTAGAGCTGCGTCTATCTCTCACATGTGTAGATGGAAAACGGATATTGCTGCATTACTTAAGAGAAAATGAGTCTTTAGTTAAAGTTGATAGTGTTTATTGGGCAAACATAGAAAAGGATGTAAAAGTTACATAAGCTTTGAGGAACCCTGAGGTCTCTTTTTCAGATGCAATTAACAGGTTTTTTTTACGTTTTTGCATCTGTATTGCAAGTATTTCTCCTAGTGGAATTCTTGTTGGAAAGACTGCAGAATTGCTGCAGGACGTTGCTTGTGCATAAAAGGGCACCGTGTCCATATTTTTTGACACGCGAAGAAAAATATGTTTTTTGGGGTGGTTTTAGCAAACGTTTGGCATATCTAGCCTAATAAGTGAAAAGGGAATATAACTGAATCGTCTTATAAGAAAAAAAAGTAATGAACGCATTCAGACATATTTGGGAGAAAAGGATCACTGCAAGAAACAGATTTCAGTCACTCAATAGATAGATCACTTGAAGGAAACAATTACAAGAAATGTTCCTCTCTTGTCACTGTAGAGAATAGCGAGCTAATAGTAAGGGACGGGCTGGGGAAGACGAGGCGGCCCTGAGACTTTAAGGCTGGTGGCCACCAATAAGGTAAGTGTGGCCGTCGGCTGGATATGAGAGGATGCATGCTTGTTTCTAGGCTCATGCAGTGTTCAGCCAGGCGTACCCAGCCAATGGTGACACCCTGCAGAACCCAATCTGCCAACGGAGCAGCAGATTGGGTGTGTATGGAGTGAAGTTGGCCTGATGACCACTCTGGACCTGCTAATATTTGTTGAGTAAGAGTTTGCATAACTTTTTCTTTTACCAACTTTAATAACCCATTTCAAGCTTTCAACAATCCAAGAAAAATTACTTATTCAATAAAAGAACGTTTTTGATTAGGAGAAACATTGGGATGTTTTCTGTTAGCTTGTCAGTAAGTGAGTGCCATGTGCACGACATGATTAAGTGAATCCTGATAAAGCCAAAGAGATGTACGGCAAAACAAAATGAATGTGGACGGATTCAGCATGGGTGGGCAGTGGTTTCTTTTCTCATAAATCATTACCATAAACACAAAGTTTGCTGTGGCCAAACTGAACAAAGAATTCTTACATATTGTGTAATGTTGTGTCGATGTTGTAGAGATGCTTACTACAATGTTTAATCAACATATAAAAAGCACCGGTCATTTGCATTCACCTTTTTTTTTTTCGTGCTAATTAAGACGGAGGTTATTATGCGGTAGCATTTAAAGAGTGGACTAATCAGATTACTGACCACTGCTAAAATCCTTCTCTCTGCGTGAAAACAAGGGCCTGCAGTCTTCAAACAGTATCTGCTGACTGGAAAAATAACTGTACTATTTGTTCTAAATCTTTAAAACTTTTAATTCTGAAAAGACTGTTGTTTCTTTAAGCAGAATGATGATTTCAAAGAAATGCTGCCCAGGGCAATGACCTTGGTGTCCCTTTTACTACATTACAATTGCAAAAGAGCGCACAAAAGGAGATGGCTTAACTGTAGTTAATGAGATTCCCACCAAAAACACTAATCTGGGTTAAAACTAAAAGAATGATGATAATGATATTACCGTTCATACAGAGAACAAGAAAAAGTGCACTAGAAAGATCAATGACAGACATTAGGAGGTTGTGTTTAAGGGTAATTTAAAATATCCATTAAACTAGATTTCCGTACAAAGTCTTTTAGATGCAAGCAGCTAAAACGGAATAAATAGTGGGTTTTTTTTAACTTTTAAAAGTGTTCAAATCAACCGATATTAGCAGAAGTTTAACATCGCTTTAAAAGAAAGAGATTGACCTACTGCGAAAGTACATGAGTAAATGTGTTGCAATACACTGATTATTACTGTTTACCCTGAGGCAAATACCTCTCTCTTAAGCTTGTGCGTTGGAACATTTTGTTTTATTACCTTGTGAGATAAGTGGGGGGGGGGAGCTTGAGTACCTGGGGAATTAAAATATTCTGCCTTGTCATATCAATGTCTGTTCGCAATTTCATGCCGGGCGCATAATTATAACAGTGTTTAAATTGAGCCCAGAAGAAAGATAGGTTCAAGTGCAAATTAATTTCAGATTATCACAACAAAGGCAATCAATTCTCAACAAGCTTGCCAGCATAATACTTTGCAAAGGTCCCCAGGTCCCTTCCCGTCCCCAATTTACAACAAAGGCCTTTCAGTTTAAATTAAGCTAATGATCTAATGCAGTAGTCCTGTCTACCCTTTTCCCCCTCTTCTTTGTATTATTTACTTAAAGAATGTATCATTGTGTTGTTAAAGAAGAGAAAATAGGAAGGGAAGGTGGCATCCAAAGGTCAGTGTTTAGAATCCGCAAAGTGACAAAATAAACATTCAGCGCGGCTGACAAGGCCTGCGTATCGTCAGATTGTCTAATTCTGTGGAAAACCATCAGGACGAATTGACAGTGCTGAAAGAGCCTTGAATTTATCTGAACCCCTTTCTCGTACAGGCAGAATTCAAATACCATGGCTGGGCTCCTCCATCTATCTATCAGCACAGCTTTTATATAAATCCAACATCTTACTCTATCCTATGGGAACCTGCCGGGGAATGAAGAGAATCAAGTGCTGAAAAAATTCAAGTCAAGCCTCATTACCTCCTCATTACCTTTGCAAAAGTGGAGTGAGAGAAAATTTTATCTAGGGAACAGAAGCTTGGGAATCTCATTGAGAGCCATGTCTGGTTATTGCACAGTCAAGCATGGAGCTGGGCCTCTATGGGATTAAAGTTTTCTAGCTATTTCACCATAGTAATGATCCACTCATTAAGGTTTTTAAGGAAAATTACCATCACTTATCATTATGCTAGTCACTAAACAGCACTAAATAAAAAAGAATGTCAGTCATACTATTTTCTTCCCCAGTTAGCACCATGAATTATAGACGATATAAATGTAACAGAGTATTTGTTCCCATTTCTTTTCCCTTTAATGTACACCGGGCATATTTAATTGCACAAAAAGGAGTAGAAACATAAGAAAATGTGTTATACATTATTTTTATATTATTATTATTATTGTTACTATTATTTAGAAATATTATTTCCTATAATGGGTACACTGAAATGCTTAACCATTTAAATCACGGCGATTATTGTATGTTATTGATGTTATAATAGTTAAGTGCTTGAAATATAGGGAAAATTTACTACTTTTTGCCCTTCTGAATAGTAAAATAAAAGTATAGACTTTTACATATCAATCTATTAATCTTAATATGCCTATGTTTTTTTCAGGAAGCCTAGTCATATGTCTACAGATTTGTAAATAACAACAAACTGAATAAACAAAAAAATGTTCTTAATGTCATTTTGTGTTAATTCACAAAGTTTCAGAATATGAAGCGCCCCAAATTGATAGGTGCCACTGTGCAACTCTTACTTCTTGTTTGATACATGTGTAAGAATACAACAATTATAAGTGCTTGATAAAATTATAAATGAAAAACACATGGTAGTACTTTCTGATGTTAATTGATATTTTATGAATATAGAAAAGTTTACTTACAATATAATTAAGATGTAAGTTGTGATATCGGTATGTTTTTGTTTTGGCACTTTCATTAAGTTTACTGTCTGCAGTGAGGGCAGGAATATAAAGAACATGACAGTATTATCAAATGTTTCTGATGTGTTATATTACATTGTACAATCAGTTATGTGTCTATTCAAACCTGTGTTGGATAATCCATATAAATAGGTATATAATGTACAATGTTATTCTCATGATACTCTTAACCAGGCATGTCCAAACTTTTTTCGAAGAGTGCCAGATTTGATGAAGTGGACATGTGCGAGGGCCGACCATTTTGCCTATTTTATGCAAAGTTTATTGAAAACGGCATACTTTTCATTTTGTGACTTGGATGACAAATCTAAAGGGTGTTAAATCACTCTGCCTTTAATATAAAAAAACAGATCTATATTTGGGCAACTTATCTGGGGGGCCTTATCAGTCCGGAACGCGGGCCGCAATTGGCCCTCAGGACAGACTTTGGACATGCCTGCTCTAAACAGACTAGCTACTGATGCCATTCTTCCATAGGCCAAAATCCCTGTCTTGTTTAATAATTCCCTTGCATTGTGTGAATTAACTGTATCTGTGGCACTGGTCACTTGTCTTTTCTGATTTTTTATGTATTTTTAAATTATATGTTAGGTATTTTTTATTTTGATTACATCACACTGATACTATTATTATTATTATCTTTTATTTATATAGCGCCACAAATGTACACGGTGCTTCTTACAATACATATATTCAAGGGGTATGTCAAGACAAGAATTGACAGACTAAGACAAACTGATACATTTGTTGAAGAGAGCCCTGCTCGCAAGCTTAAAATCATAAAGGGGTAAATCGACAAAATGCTCATTAGCTTCATAAGCAATATGCAGGTAAATAGTTTAACACTGATAATGATATGGTTATGCAGGTTTAAAACCAAGTCTGGATAAGATAACAAAATTATTCTGAGACAACAAAGGGAGATAAATGACATCAATTTAAATCAAATTAACCCAAATGTATCAGGAGCAGCATGTTTATTGGTACTTTTTGGGGAACATTGGATTGCTATTTAATTATTAATTAGGATGTGTCAACATACATCCTTTAGATGGTCAGTTTGTTAAAAAAAAAATAAAAAAAAATAGGATTTACAGAAGCCTAAAGTTCTGACCATACTAAGTAATAAATATTATTTTAAAATTAATATTTAATTTAAATGCAAATTACTATAATGTCAGAATTAGATTATGACAATGTAGTAATGATTATGCATCTGCATTGTTATTATTAGCAACACTAAATTACATATTTTTCTTCCAATTATGTTTTATTAATTTATGAAGACAATTAGATGTGATAGGTCTCAGATTCTGCTATTAATAATAACTGATGGGTTTTATTTGTTTATCAAAACAAGGTGAAGTTACTATTTGAAGCCATTGAATTAAAACTATTAATGAGTTTCTGGTCTACTGTTTTGAACTCTAAAAACCCAATATGTTGTGCTGTTCTCATGATACAAATTGCAACATCAAATTAGCAACTAGGTCCAATTATATGGTACAGAATACATAGTTACTATAAAATGGCGACAAAGACTCTAAGATCAACTAAAAATGAGCAAAGCAGTAAAATGTTTCCTTTATAATATGTATATAATTATGTACAATATGTATATAATGCACTTCAATATTATACTATGCTGTATTATATTATACTATAATAAGTATAATACTATACTATATAATGCTACATAAATATCCGATATATAATACTATATTGTGCACTACCAATATACACATAACACAAAGACCACCATTCTTTTATCTTTATACAACACAGTTAAAATAAATAACTTATTTCTGTCACCATCAAGTCAACTCTAAAGGACAACATTAGATTGTGGAAACAACTTGTCAGACAAATCTTGTCCCTATTTTTTACCCGACAGATGAGTGTGAAAGCAATATGGTAAGAGGACAAGGCACAGAAGTAAAGTGACTAAGATCCATTACTTCCTTAGTTTATTTTTAGTAATTACAAAACATAGTCTATTTTTTAATTTTACTTTACTAAACCTGTTTACTAAACAGAGGTAGTTTAAGCTTCACCCCGTATTTTTTGTAATAAAAATGTAAATTGAATAAGCTAGTTCCCAAATAAAGTCTGAATAAAATAGGTTTTATTTACTTACAGTTATTAATATTTTTATTCATGTCCATTAACTATCATTGCATCATTCTAATTATTTGAACAGCTGAATACATTCATAGACTTAGATATATTAAAAGTTGTAAAGTTATTATTTTTTTTTATATATTTAAGGATAGTTTAGGGTGAACGGCATAAAAACTACATTGTGAAAGTTAACTGTTAAGAAATAAAATGTCTAAAAATAAAATAACAATTACAGTGATCAGTGTAGGCTCAGTCTGAATACAATTGTGATTCTTTTGTTTTAAAAGCTACTATTTAAAAGAAAAATGACATGCCATTCATAGTATATGTTGCCTGCTTCATTAAAATAAGATTATTTATTCTGTATGCATAATTGATCAATATATCCCCTGGAAATGTATTTATTTTAAACCCTTTTCGGGAGCATATATATTTACATTTATCGACAAGGTGCACGGTAAATGTTAAGTGTGGCATAATTCTAGTTTGTGACCACAGTAGCCAATTAGTATATTTGTAGCATAAAAAATACAAAAAAAGAATCAATCGCATAACAAGTACAGCTACCAACATTACCAACAGGCCCAGACTAGTCATCTGAGACATAGGAGTGCTGACCGACAACACCACACACTCGCTGAATCTGCCATTCGAGCAACAGGTTGGGCGCAGCGGCATGCCTGAAATACCCGGCTGCTTGCTATGTGAGCATAAAAAAACGGAGCATAAAGTGCCAGAGCCGCCCCGCCATCGCAAGTCTGGCCCTGATTACCAATGTGTACAAACAACAAAACATGGAATTAGCACACATCCAGCAGATACATGCCGCAAATGTTATATATACTATATCAAAACTCCTATCTCAGGTATAGGGATGCTGTTACACTATTAGAGGCATACTTACCTCTGGCCTGGAGTAGGTTTAAGGCAGCACCCTCACTTGCAGTCTGTGGAGGCTCAAAGATCTCCCTTGTAACTGCCCCATTGAGCAATGTCACACCAGGGTGCCTGATCACCCAAGAGGGCAATCTTCCCTGTGTTTTTGTGGCCTAGCTGACCTAGGTGAAAATGCATTGGTGCACAATATATGGAGACGTATGGACGTATGGCATAGTCAATCGCTATGTCAAAGTACCCCATTTTAGGTAGTCATGTGAAATTATATTACGTTAGTATTATAAAATAGTACATTCATTTATAACCCAATGGGACATCCCTGAAATTTATAGCCCCCACGTGGCCACCATTAATAAAGTAGACAATGCCTTGTAGCCTAGAGGTCCGGTCATCCTTCGTGGAAGGCCATATTGTATATCTTAAATCCTCTATTGCTTGCCTAGTTTTTGTATTTTTTTTAAAAACACCCTATACTATGGAAAACTAATATCGGTATAATTTGATATTTTTCTGAGATGTATTGAAAAGCATCTTGTATCAATAATCAGTAATGACAGCAACTCCAGAAATCTTTTAACGTTTATAGTCTGAAACAATAGGGACAAAATCTTATATATAATGTTGAGACGTTTTTTTAATGTAGAAAGTAGAACAGCCTCTCAGTAGGAGGCATAAGACCAAGATCCAAATACGGCTTTATGGAGTCTTTATAGCAGGGATAAGAGCAGACTAGATAGGTTGAATGTGTCAGATTTTATGCTTCTATGTTTGTTTTTCCCTGGGACTTCTGGTCAACTTCTTTAATCTCGGCATGGGGGTGGCATTTGATCACACCCACACCTCGCCAAGGTTCTGTTTACTCTTCACCCATTACTGCCTTCTCCCTACCCACTCCCCACCCAATGAAGACCAACTGGGTCTACCACACCTTTGGAATGAAGCCACACCCATAGAAGATATCCTTACAGGCCTTAATCGGTTACAGTGATTAAGCAAAACATTGCTTAAAAAACTCTACACGACCCTACGCTTCGGGTTACTCTTCATATTTTACTACATACATGCAGTGCAGAAAATATAGTTAATGCTGTACCCCTAATTCATCCTAATTCCCTTGGTTCTCAGCTGTCACAGAAATTAATGAATAATAATTTTAAGTACAAATCTCTTTACCATAAACTGCCAACATATTATTGAATTGCACAATAGAGTTACTGAAATGTTCCCCTTGGTAGCGAAGAACCAGCGCAGAATAAAGGTCTCATTATTTCCGTGATTTGAACGGTAGTGGGAAGCAATGCATTGGAGACATGTGAGGAAATTAGTCTACTTTTAAAACTTAAAATAACAAAAGATATCCCTTATGATATAAAACCTGTCTCTTTAACCTTAAAGTAGCAATGATTCAAGAACAAAAAAGACAGAGGAAAACCCTACCATATTGTTTACTTAATTTTTTTCCTATAAATGTTTAAATATTTAATTTAAATTTGACACTCCACATATGTTTTTATGCAACTGTGGATGATAAAGTGCTTATAAATGATATAACATGGTTGAAGTATATTATACATGTGTTGCCTAATAAGATCATTTAGCTAACAAGAACGCTACAGAAAAATAGAAAGAAAATTAAAGTCGTTTTAATACTTTAATGTGACATATCCCATTAAAAAGGGATTTATGAAAGTTCTGTTCCAGTTTTGCTAGTCCTCTTAATGTGTTTTACTTAAGTTCATTAAAATAAAATAATAAGAATGTCTAATTCCTTATTACAATGGTGATTTAAATAAATGCCTCTTAAGTATTACACTGAAGTATAGAATGCGGGAGTAGCAATTGTGCATTGTGTTGTTAGCTGACATACATTGATGACCAAGGCAAAGGGCCAAGAATTATAATTCCCCTGATTTTTCCGTAGACAAATGACTACTAGTCATTTCTTGTAAAGACATAGGAAACTGTAATCCTCAAGACAGCAAGTCATTAAGCAACAGTTTCCTACTTGATAAATAAGTTTAACAGCAGTCACTCAACATTTTTTCAAGTTTAACTTCAAAAAGCACAGTGACAACAACATAATACCATCAGAAAGACTGGATATATGAGAACTGGATGAAACAACACACTTGCTACATGTCAATTCATGTGATAGTTAAATTGAAATTACAGCCAAAATCCAACTGTGTCTTATAAAGTGAACATTGAACACTTTGTGCATATAGAGAGGTGGATTTACAGGTCCAAGTAATGGTAAGTACAGAAACTTTTTTTTCCTGTCTCACATGCTAGCTTTTTCATATCTTTTATAAAGTAGCTGATCATTGAAGGGATTTTTTTCTTTGTTTTGCCAGTGGAGGCATGATAGGGGAGGCATCAATGAAGGATGGTTCCCAGCAGGAGATGAGGCATTCCAAGATTGTCATTAGATGGCAATATATAATATAAATTGACCTGAGCTGCCTGTATCAATGACCAACTAGTAACCTACCCTATAGAATAACATAGAAAAGGTATTACCTATTGTACTAGTGAATAAAAGACTCATTACCTACGCACAATATGAATAATAGTATACTTTAGTCTGTGGGTGATATAATGTCAATGCAAAGGAGCAATATTTTCTTCTCCACTATTTCTTTTTCTCCAGAAGACTGTTCCTACTCCTGAAAAGTGAGTTTTTCAGCTTGTGTTTCTGATGGACCTGTGGAGGACATCAGGATGACATAAGCCAGTTAAAGAGCTCTGATTCGTGAGACTTTGCTCTTCTCCAATATCTCTTGTGATCTACTTCTTTCTCTTTTTTCCTCTTCTGTCCTATCTCTTTTTCCTCTTCTCTTATGTCTCTCTATTTTTTCTGTTATCTCTTCTCTGTCTTCCTCTTTTCTTCTTCCCTTCACCTTCTCTCCCTCTCTCTTTACACTAGAGTATCATAGTCTCTTCACCTCTTGACATTTCTATCTAGTAAGCCCTCACCCCCCACACGCAACACTATATGGCAACCTTTGACTTCCACATGCACGGCACTATCTAGCAGCACCTTCTCCTGTCCTACACGCAACATTATCCACTAGACTCTTGTCAGTTTTAGACACACTGAGCAGTATGTATACAGCAAAAATCCAGCAAAGTCCACTCCACTTTAAGCATTATTAGTCAATGAAGAAAATGTGTTAACGAGGAAAGATTCCTTTTAACCCCCCGACCTTACTGATTCTTAGTGGCATAATTTGGCCCTGCACCCCCAGCATCCTAAATTATAATAATGTAATTACCAAATCCACATCGTAATTAGTATTTAATTATTCTACTGGTACACAAATTCTCACTGGAAAAAATATCATTATCCATGCACCTACCGGTCTTGTCAACAGGCACTGCAAATGTTGTTTGTTGAAAGTGTCTGTCACACCTGAGGCCCATCAGGTAATTGAGGGTCTTTATTACCAGGTGTTGCCCCAGGCTCCCTTGCTGGGACATTGTTATCCCTGGCCCTGTATTTGTGTGAGTTTGTCACTTTTTTGGTATTTTTTCTGGTTTGATCCCTTGGACTCGGAATACGTTCCTGAGTTTTCCCTTTGCACCTCATCTGATTTTGATTATCTGGATTTTCACCTTTTGGCTAGGACAGTGATTATTCTTTGGATTATTCTACAATACCGTGCTATTGTTCCATGTGTATGGCTTGGCTTGTCTCACCGCTTTTGCCCGTTCTCCAGTCCACCTGCTGCTGTCTGTCAGCCTCCCCAGACCCCATCTACCAGTCTCCATGCCTGCTGATGGCTCCTATGAAGGTGGGCAAGGCTGTAGTAGACAACCATCTGCAAGCAGGACCTTCTATACTTGCCTGCAGAGTTCTAAGCCTGAACCTGTCCCTGCACAGAATCTCCTACCCAACCCAGTACATGCAGTTGTGAAAATTGTATTTATACTATCATGAATAATATGGTAACAAAATAAAGCTGCTGTTCACGCTTGTTTAACAGGTTTAAATTTGTCTGGATTAACAAAGTGGAAATAGAGAAATTAAGGTTAAACCGGGACCCAGTAAAATGCCACAATTGCACTTGCCTTGTGGTGTAAAATAACTAGGTCTGAAACAGTTAATGGTTTCAGAATTTGATGCACTCAGTCCCTTTGTGATAATGGTGTTTTGTGTCAATAATGGGTTTAAGGATACATTCTAAAATAACACAAGTGTCTTAAGTTTAGACATCATAGCAGTTTAAGGGCTGGGTGCCCTGGATGAAAGAGAAATGAAATATGTGAAGATATCATTGACATGCACTGGGATTTTATACATCTGAATTCAAAGCTTAATGGATGTGGCCATAAATCCAAAAGACAGAATTTGAAATAGTCAACCCACATATCAAATAATTAAGTAGCTAGGTGTAAAGAAGCTCTATGGGCCTTAATAAATATCCATTTTATCCAAGAAAGTGATTGACACAGGTTTTCTCTTTTGTAAGGTTTAGTGCAAACTTACTTAGAACCGGATGGAATACCAAGTTACTTAAAAAAGAGAAATGGATGAAAATTGACAGGCTACAAGAATTGAGAAGAAGAAAATAGCATAACTAGAGGTGATTTTTATTTGGGTTTTGAAACAAAAATATAAACTTCCATAAAAAACGAAAGATATATTTTCATATGAATTAACATAAGTAGAAATTTAGAAACTCAAATGCAGAT
>VKOC01003672.1:0-70843 GCA_009364415.1 Spea multiplicata
GGTGTATGAGTCTGCGTGAATGGGGGAATGAATATGTGTGTGATAGCATGGATGTGTAAGTATGGGGGCAGGGTACAGGGAGGCTGAAAGTGATGTGCATGTGTTGGCTGCTTGTGCATGATAGGAGTGTGACTGCTATATTAAATAGACATGATTGCTAACACCAATAACACTATCATGCCCAGGCATACCCAGATTCCAGCACAGCTAACATCACACTCATCCTGGAACCTGATAGAAGTGTAATTTTCAGGCCCCAAAATTAAGGTGCATCTTATACATGGGAGCATCTTATACCGGCAATTCGGCTGGAAAACGGGACTACGTCATCACATCTAGTTATTGAGTGTGCAAAGTACTCTTGATAGAGAGCTCGATAGAGCCAAGGCTGATATGAGCTTTCCCTGTGTTGCTCAAGTAACCTGAAGCTAAGTATATGCTCTTTTCTTGTCTTTTATTTAATAAACTGCATTTGTTCCTGAAGAGCGTGTTTTGATGTTATTTCGGGATCTGAAGGTATGTTCAGCCAGCTTACAATATATGTGACATCAAAATGCATGAATTGTACAGTTCTGGCAGAATAGCAATCAATTTGACTAGACAAAAATATTATACACCCTCACTTTTATGGCATTTTTAACAATGGTCCAACCAGTTAAAAGATACTTCGGAAGGCATAACATCTAATCGATATGGTTTCAAACACCCCCTACCAGTAATGTCTGACTGTGGAATAAGATATTTCGACCCTGGGTTTTAAAATAGGATGGTATCTTTAGTGGATCATCAGCATTGACAGGTCTTTTGGGGAAACAGATGCATTCTTTCTCCTCTTTTCCCCCAGATGCATTAGTTTAATGTTCAGAAAAGTTCTTCTTTTGTTCAGTATCCTTTCCTGCCTCTAAATCTTGATCTGTTGTCCAGCTACATTACAAAAAACAAACATTGGTAATGATTAGAAAGACCCGGTAAATCATAAAAAATAAATTAATAATTGGTGTTCTGCATCTTTAAAACTATTGTTATGCAGCTATGGTGTATTAAGAAATGGAATCCATTGGGTCCGTTCACTAAAAGTTAGTAAAATCACCCATTTTTAACAGGGAAACGTGCTAGTGCTGGCCCTTTATAATGAAGTAGCGAAGTGAGGGTTAAAACCACAGCTATCCAGCAATCCCACCTGTCAGATCTCACTTTAATGAATAGACCCCCATGGGACAGATTCTATGGCCCACATAGTTTCTACGCTACTGCAGGGGGGAAAAAAGCAATCCAGTAGTCACAGAGTTTATTCAGGGCACAGTCAAGTAGCATGAGCTGATTCTTCAACCTATGTACATGTGCAGAGCATGTAACTTTGTATCGTCTCATATTTAGTAGCAATAATTCATATGAATTGCATATGATGGCTGGGGTGTCCCTTTTAAATGTAAAGTTATTTTAACACATTAAAAAGGACTTTAAGACAAAACAAAAAACAAACCTTGGAATCCTGGCACCTTTTTAAGTTGTATATTTTGGTATTTTATTAAGCTATTTGTTTTTTCTTTAATGACCTTCTTGTTACTTAGATGTATTTTGTTTGTAGTTATTAACATATGAATTATTATTATTGGCAATTATGAGTTACAAAGTTACATGCGGTAAACATGTACATAAAATGCATGGATTGATTCTACAGAATCCCACCGATGTGTTCAGCCAAACACCTCTCCTGGTCCATAGAGTATACGCTTAGCCCAAACCACTAGACCTTGACTATCATACTGCCTTGTGGTAAATAATAGAATGACGTTCTGACTAATGAAAGTATAAGGAGGAACAAACTTCCTTAGAGTTATCATACAGTTTTAGGTCACTGTGGAGTCTCCGCATTATAACAAAACTCACAACCATGGCAATTTACAGGTCTGCAGATGAAGCGGAATAATAAGAGGAAAGTGAGATAAACCCAATGCTAACCTTCCTTACTGTATTTAATGCTCATGGAGAAAAATGTTTGTAAATTTCACAGTTTTTGAAAGTCAACGGTAGAGTGGCCGGCTCAGATGATTGGGTAAGGAAGCGGTTAACACACATTTGCTGGCATATAACTTACAATCGATCTTTTGCACTCAAAAAAGGTGACCTGCAGAGGTTTACAATGGCCTTCTTTCAGACACTGCTTAGGGGTCTTTCCTTCCTGCACAAACAGAAACACGCCAATAAATACACATTGAAACCAGCAGTAAAACCACTATGTGAGATGTGAAATGATTCAATATTATTTTTGTTATGGATCTCCCATTTTGTTTTGCAGAATTATGTCTACTTGTGCGATAATTGTTTTTGTTTTCACAGATAAGGTACCTACACATTCTCCTACTGCTGTTGAAGTTCCCACGAGAAATTAGAATATACACAGATTCCCACTAGCTATGTGGGCCAAATACAGACCCCCATTCCCCAGGTGTACATGTGTATGGGAGGAATCAGGGATGCTTGCGGTGTTCACTAAGAACGCAGGTCCCACGGAGACAGTCCGCTGACTCTCGGGACTTTACAGTACATTGCTTCAAGGCTACATCTGTGGTTTCGATTTACTTTCACAAAACAAATCCTGAATGGTCCTGCACACGATATTTTATACAACAAACCTATGTCTAGTTTTTTTTATAGTTGTATGTAGAAGGCTGTAATTTCAGTTATCAACTAAACAAACATCCAACAATATTATGGGATAGTCCCAAGAATTTTTCACGTATATTAATTTTCTGGACCAAGCCTGTTACATAGGCTCACATAGCATTTGCAGTAATAAGATGCATCTTGTTTCGGCACCAACGTCAGCTACCATTGGAAAGTATCAGAAGCAAGCGTACACGCGCAAGCAACACGCGCAAGCACGGCTCTGCTGACTTATGTAAGCAACACAACAAAATAGCCCTTTACATCATTACCTAATGGCTTTTTATTATTTAACAAATAGAACTCAGACTGAAACTACTGTTGAAAGAAAGAAAAAGAGTTGGGTTTGTAAAGGAGGTCAGCGAGTGTTTAGTTGCTAGTTTACCTTTACTACCATTTTTAAGAGTAAACAGACCCCAAACAAGTTGATAGACCACTTTTTAGATCACTGTTATCCTTTAAACAAGGGCGGTATGTCCAAAAAAGGCACATGTCTTATTAATTTTCATTCCAATTCCCAGAGCCAGAATTTTAGCTATTATATTCATTTGCATACAGTTGGCTACTCCATAAATACAGTCTGTTTAGTTTGAGATTCAGTGAAATAAGTAACTGTACCCAGACAAGTACAACGTCAAATGATGATAAAGAGATTAAAATGAACAAAACATTTCATGTTTGAAAGGAATAGACACAAATGTGCACTAATACTTGAAAAAAAATTCTATTGCCCACATGGCTAAGGACTTGTCCTAGGATTAGTCACTAAAATCTGTGTACTCTGACACAGAGGTGGGTTAAGCGAATAATGGCCATAAAGTGCAATGTAATCCCAATATTTAAATAGTATTTGTTAAGTGTGCGCCGATTCCTTGCTTTGCAACAACTTGCCATTAGCATGACCCAGCAGTCAGAACGGATGAGCTATAAGCCATTTGCAGTAAATTTACACCCAGCTGCAACGGGCAATTCAGAGGGAGTGCTGATCCTGATCTATTGCTGAAACGCTCCTGGGATAACGTGGCAACAAACAGATATTTATCATTTATACGTCAGTGAACCTACTGATAGATAGAAGAATTATTTCATCTCATTTCATCGCAGATTCAGTGCATTGACACTCAGTCTGGCGCGCCTGGGTTGGTGCTGGGATCTTCCCCGGATTAAGCAGAACATAAACTGCATACAACGGGAATCTAAGTGTTCTTTTCACCTCCAGCAACCAAAGTAACATAAGATCATCAGACTTCGCTTTATACGCGGAAATTACAATGTGTTTAACCACTCATCTGATACACAAGCTACTCCAGTGTATATGGGGCCACTCACAAAATGTCCTGTACACATATATACACCCGACACGTATATAACCCAATGCCAGGTTCTGGATCAGCAAGCTGTGTTATTACATAGAGGGGTTGATAAGTTAATGCACAGCTCATTTAAAGATTAACACTACTGGGTAGTCTCCGTCACATCAATGGCGCCCTCTATTAAAGGGTAAATGGAGCATCGCTTTGGCTGCGCACTATAGCCGCACCTGCAGCACGCAGGCACTTTTCAGCAGACATTCCTTGAGATCCTCCTTGACTCCAGCACACGGCTGCGTATCCTCCTCCTTGTCTTCGTAGTACCTCGGCATGGCTACTGTCCAACTTCTACGATCCGAAACAAGCTGTCACTACCTCACAAAAACCCTCCTAAGGACAGCGCCATCTTGCTTCTACACTGCACCTGCGTTACTTCCGGCGCACACTTCATACGAACATCTTTGCGATAGCCCCAAAAAAACAAAAATATTTACAAACTGCGTCACGCCCCAATCTCAGATCCAATGCTCGTAAAGTTTCGTCGCAGGTTACATTGCTATAGCGCCACTTTACTCGTTATCCCGTGTGTTTGCAATCAAACGTTATTGACGGCATATCACATGAGAACAAAAAAACTACACTTCCCTGTATGCATTGCGCTTCCGGTTTGCGGGCTCGTGATGTCACGAAGCGCTACGTGTTCGGGGCTGTGTTGCAGGAAGTTGGGGCTGTCCGGGGGTTCGGAGCGGCGTAGGTAAGCTTCAGCGCTCGGTGCTGATTTGACAGCTAATGTCCGTTCCGTATTATTATTATTAATAATAATAATAATAATATTATTATTATATCACGTTTTAATATGTACAAAGAGAAATGCTGTAAGACGGTGATAGCTATTAATAGCATACCTGGGGGGCTTCACCCTTTTATTGTAGGCCACACAACCTGAAGCTGAGCGTTTGATATTGTACCATGATGTCATCCCAGTTGGTGCCTGCGTCACCAATTTAGCACTGTAAAATCTATGTTTTTTATACAGATCATTTAATTTAGAATATATTTACCTCGTTATGAATTCGTTTGGTACTATAGAATCTGTAGGATAAGTGATGAAAGGGTTGAAGCCTTTCAGAGTCATCTGCTTTTAAAGCTCTGGTATGAGCTTCTAATTTAATGACCCTTTAAGGACAGATATCACATAGTCATCTGACTACTTATTTACTCTCCCCTTGCCCTCTTATTGTGTTACTTCTGTGGAGATCTGTGTCGCCATAGGAATGCACAACAAAGATCAAAATGATAAAAGGTTTTGTACCGTGTTCGCCGTTGAGAAAACAGGAGAAAAGTATAGTTAAAATGATGCCTTGATTTACTGGCTAAGTTGGTCTCGAAAGCTCGCAACAAAGATCAGAGACAGTACAAAAGTATATCCCAGCGGGGCAGGTAGATGGGGTTTATGTACCTAACAGCATTTATATGTCTGATGACGGTGTTATTGGCCACATTTCCAACTCTTTTGGGGTCTGAACTTTACTTTTTGCTCTCTCTGAGTTTATTAGTACATGACTGCTTTTCGTATGTGATAATCACAACAGTGTTGGCAAAAGTAAAGCTTACAATTGTCGGTTTTGTATGCTTCTATAAGAATGCATAATGCATATTGGTTATAACTTATATGTATGTGTGTGTATATATATTTATATATATATAATTTCTAGAAGTATCCATGCATTCACTCTTGTCTTGTTACAAATTCTTACAGTCTGTAGACAATTTCTGATTTCTTTTTTTTCCCTTCCCAGTCCAAAATGCTGCCAACCACCACTGCTCGTTCTCAAGGCAATGGCACATTAAGCTCTGGAGACGCAGCGAGGCACACGGCAGGAGCCAAGCGGTACAAATACATAAGGCGTCTCTTCCACGTCAGGCATATGGACTTTGACTTTGCCGTCTGGCAAATGCTGTATCTTTTTACCTCGCCACAGAGAGTCTACAGAAATTTTCACTACAGAAAGCAAACAAAGGACCAATGGGCAAGAGACGATCCTGCATTTTTAGTACTGCTGAGCATCTGGTTGTGTGGTACGTCAATGTAAATTATTAGCAGCTTGACATTACTCTTTTATAAAAATTTCATGCGTGTGGTTATATTTTTATTTTACCTACGCATGTGGTTCAATGGACTGATTCTGAGCACCAGATAGTAGGCTGCACCCTTAAAGTTTGGTGCTATTTTTAAAGAAAAAAAAAATACACGAGTGGAATGGCAAAACAGTATCTAATGAACAGTAATACACGTGTTTTAACATTTTTGGTATCAATTATGCAGTTAGTCAGCATATGTTATATTCCGTATTTGCCCAAATATAGGCCGCACTTTTTCCCCCTATAATCGGGGTTTAGCGCAGGAATGTGCAATTCGTATCACCTGATGCCCAGAACATGCAGTTCAAGGCACCGGCAGGGAGCAGGGTTAGGATCCAGATCCCCGCAGCGCTGCAAGGGAGCATGATCCTACTCTTCGGCAGCCATGGACGTCTATGCGATGCGCTGAGACAGCCTCCCCTGCCAGCACTTTCCACGGGTGGAGTGCTGGCACTGGGGATTGTCTAAGAGCATCGCTCAGACGTTTACCGGCTGGGGCGATGCGCGTAGCCAACCTCCGCTGCCGGCACGTCTACTCGATGTGCTTTAACGATATCCCTTGCCTGGTCTTCCCACCTCGGAAGTGCCGGCACCGGAAGACATCGCGCAGATGTCCCCCGCTAGACACCCGGGAGTCTGCATTGGTAAGTCTAGGGGGGAGGATGCATATCTGGGGGCGGCAGAGTGGCAGCATATCTGGGGGCAGAGAGGCATATCTATAAGTAAGATGCATTAAAATGGCTATTGGTTTTCTGTTTGTATATAACATATGTTGACTAACTGCATAATAGATACCAAAAATTTTAAAATACAGTGTGTTAGTTAGAGTACTGTAATACTGTTTTACTTTTCCACTAATGTGTATTTTTTTAAAAAAAACTAAATTTTTCTTTAAAAAAGCACCTAACTTTTAGGGTGCGGCCTATAATCCGAGCCAAATTTGGAAAACCAATAGCCATTTTAAGCCCCCCCCCCCTTAATTCATAATGTACCTTACTTTGCCCACTCTGCCCCAGATATGCTTAATGCATAATGAAGTGCAGTAGCGACAGCAGCGGAAGTTGTCTGCGTGCATTGCACAGATGTTCACCGGCTGCCAGAGAGGAGGATACAGGTCTTCTGCAGGGGATCCTCCTCTCTGGCAGCCGGTGAGGGTCTGTGCAAAGCACAAATAGTCTTATTACTGATGGCTAGTTTGGCTGCTTTAATTGACCACCTTGTATTTTATTTTTCTTTTCCTTCGACTGCAACAGAACAGTTGCAGTATGCGGTAGGTGGGCGAACTGGAGCCCAGTACTTGGTTCCTTCCAACTTGTAAAAAGCAGAGTACGTGTGTTTTTTGGCCTTGTGTGGACTGTGCCGTGTAATAAAATGTTTGTCTTTTTCCCAGTGTCCACAATCGGGTTTGGTTTTGTCCTGGATATGGGGTTCTTTCAGACACTGAAACTGCTGCTCTGGGTTGTGTTTATTGACTGCATAGGAGTGGGACTGCTGACATCAACATTAATGTGGTATGTAATACAGAATTTTGGAATTATTTTAATTATTAAAAAAAAACCCTTTTAAGATTGACTAATATTGTATAACTGCAGGTATAGCTTTCCACCCCAGAGTGGAGGTGCAAAAGTTTAAGACCTTTGCGCTAAGGCCTACCCGATGTGAATGACAGTTGCAGGTTATCGGTGAATGGTGAGTGAGGGTTACGAGTGTTAGCTACAGAGTGGAAAGGAGATAGTGACATTAAGGGACTGGTGGGTATGGAGCAGGATAGGACATTGGGACGTTAAGGGTTTGATGAGTATGGAGTGAAAGGCAGATTGTAACATTGAGAGGTATGGTCGGAGCAGGCTGAAGATTGTGAAATAAGGAAAATGTGGGTGTGGGGCTGGGCAAAGTTCATGAGGATAAGGAAGAGTTATGCGTGGGCCAAGATGGAGATTGCAATGGATAGGGAGAAGCAGGCATGGTGAAGGACAGATCTTGTGATATCAAGGGAGAGACTGGGATGGGGTTTGAAGGAGATTGGGAGAGAGAAGGAAAAAAAAGGAAGCGGGGAGATTCTTGGACATGTTCATTCAGTGACACATTCTAGTAATTATTTTCCTGTCATATAGTGTCAGTACCACGGGGTGTCGCTCTTCCTAGGGACAAGGACCTAGAAACGAAGAGGTTAAGATCCCCCTTAACCCCTCCTACTCCCCACTATAAGAGCCCCGGAAGCCCCAGTACCTCCAGTTCTTCCTTGTCCCTTGTCAGGGACGGACCTTTTTCTTTTTCGTTGGTGGGGCACACGGGTTGTGTCCGGGGGTTCCCTCCGATTGCTCCCCGGGTGGTGAGCAGAGCGAGGAGTAACGTCCGCATCGGCGGACGTTACGGAGCTTTTGAACGCCGCGCTCTTATGCCGGCAAAATATTTGGAGCATGCGCACAGCGGTGGAACGCACGCCAGAGGGCGCTGCGTTCCACCAAGAATACTGACACGCTATTGAGCATGCGTGAATCAGTTTCTCTGTTCAGGGCGCGAAAACTAACTGGTTTTCGCATATATATAGCTGTGCTGCCCAGTCTGACAGCAGAGGAGCTCGTCAACACTGGGATTTCCGTGTCACCAGCCCCCCCACACGGATTGAGGAGTTGTAAGGTAGGATTTGGTTTTTCTTACCCCATCAAATCCTCTGCCCTGTATTTTTTTCTACTAAAATTATTTTTTGTTGTTTGTTTTATATTAGATGTCTGGTCCGGTTTCACCAGATAAGCCGGATAAAGAAAAATCTCTTACTCCTGCTCCAAAAAAGGCTGTGGTTAAAACCAAACATTTAGCGTGCACTGAATGTGCCACTCCGTTGCCGGATGGTTGTAAGAAAAAATTTTGCAATGCCTGCTCCGCTGAGAGTTTGGCAAAAGAAAAACAAAAGGACATGCAGTCTTTTTTAGGTTGGTTCCAGGACAACCTGGCACAAACGTTTGAAACGTTTAAAGCAGCAGCAGCTACACCTGTGGAACCCGTTAAACTTAAATCCCACAAACGTAAGAGGGTTTCATCCCCTCAGTCTGATTTGTCCTCTGGAGAGGTTTCTAGCTCGTCCTATTCGGCTTCATCTAGTGAAGAGTCAGAGGATGAGACCAATTTTCCTCCACAGGAGCTGCGTAAATTTGTTAAGCAAGTCTCACGGCTTTTTCAGGATTCAGACCTGTCGGCGCACCCTAAAGGGTTGCCTATACTATCTCACATGCAGAATCTCATGTTTAGAGAGTGGAATAATCCAGGCAAAAGAGCCTTTATATCTAAGCACTCTAAGCAGCTTTTTTGCCTTCAAGGCGATGAAAAATGGGAAGATGTCCCTAAAGTTGACGTCCAGATAGCCCAGCTTTCCAAACGTACGACCATTCCCATTAGTGAAGTGTCGGGTCTGAAGGATCCTATGGATAAGAGGGCAGAAACGTCTTGCAGACGGGTTTACCAATCATCTGGGTTCCAGTGTAAAGTGGCGTTGTCTAGCGCATCTGTGGCTAAAGCACAAGGGGTCTGGTTGCAGTCCTTAGAGGACAGTCTTTCAGAATCTATGGATGAAGGTTTGTCCAAACTATTTAAGAACCTGAGACTGGCTAATAGCTTCCTGCTGGAAGCTGCAGAAGAGGGCCTTAAGCTTTCAGCCCGTAACATGGGTTTGTCTTCCGTTGCCAGAAGGGCATTATGGCTTCGTTCCTGGGCAGCGGATACTGCCTCCAAATCTACTTTATGCGATCTGCCCTTTGAAAGAACAAAACTATTCGGTTCTTCCTTGGAGGAACTAATCAAACACATGTCTGATACTAAAAAGGCACTTCCTCAGGATAGGAAAAGCAGATGGAACAAACGATTCCAGTATAGACCTTCCAGGCCTTTTCAACCGGTTTTCAAGACTCAGCCCTTTCGTAAACAACACGAGAGGAAATTTCAGGAACACCCTAAGAAACCAGAGGGTAGGAAGTTCTGACGGTGTTGGAGGTCGTCTGCAATGGTTCTTACCAAAATGGAAACAAACCACAAGCAGTTCCTGGGTCCTCAGAATCATTGCGGACGGGTACAGGATAAAGTTTTCCACAATTCCTCGTCCTCTGTTCCTGATTTCGTTTTACCCCTCTCCGGTGAAGAACTCAACGCTGTTTTCCGAAAGCCTTACCCTTCTAAAAAAAGGTGTCATAGAGCCTGTTCCAAAGAATCAGGAGTTTCAGGGAGTTTATTCCCGTCTCTTCCTGGTCTCAAAACCGGATGGGTCCTTCCGTCCGATTCTGGATTTAAAGAGAGTCAATGCGTGTATTCCTTACCGTCACTTCAGAATGGAATCCATTCTCTCGGTTACCCGCCTGTTGGAACAAGGGGACTTTATGGTTACATTAGACCTAAAAGATGCCTATCTCCATGTGCCTATCGCCATCGCCTCAAGAAAATATCTCAGGTTTGCCATAAGAGTCGGGACAGGAGTTCGTCATTTCCAGTTTACTGCTCTCCCTTTTGGCCTGTCGTCAGCTCCTCGGATCTTCACAAAGCTTTTAACTCCTATTGCAGCGGCTTTACGGAAAGAGGGGGTCACAGTCGTCCCTTATCTAGACGATTGGCTACTAAAAGCAAGTTCTTCTCAGGAGCTCCGGGCACATCTCAGCTTTACAACCCGATGTTTGGGGGAACACGGCTGGATCATAAATCACAAAAAATCCAACCTCATTCCAACTACGAAGATCCAGTTTTTGGGGCTCATAGTGGATTCCGTCTCTTCAAGACTTTATCTCCCGCACTCCAAGATCAAAAGGATAAAGGATCAGGTTTCCTGGCTGCAACAAAATCCAACCCTTCCCTTCAGGTCGGCTATGAGTATCCTGGGCAGCCTTACAGCGTCTATTCCGGCAGTAAGCTGGGCCAAAGCACAGTTGAGACCCCTTCAATGGGACATCCTACAACAGTGGTCCAGGAGACCGGAGGATCTGGATGTTACCTTCACGGTATCCAGGGAAGTCTTACTCCGGCTGAATTGGTGGAAAGCGAAGGGGCGCCTCTCCCAAGGGCGATCTTTTCTACCACGTCATTGGGTCACCCTCACCACGGATGCCTCCAAGGTAGGTTGGGGAGCTCATCTTCTAGACCTCTGCAGTCAGGCCAGCTGGTCCTCAATCGATCAAGCCCAATCATCAAACTTTCGGGAACTGAAAGCGGTGTTCCTGTCACTCAAGACCTTCGGTCCAAGATTACGGGGAAAAGCTGTGAGAATCCACTCCGACAATGCCACCACGGTCTCTTATATAAACAGGCAGGGTGGCACCCGCATTCCAATTCTCCAGAACCTGTCAGACGAGCTCATGCTCTGGGCCCAGGGAAATCTACAGGATTTAGCGGCTACTCACATCAGGGGAGTAGACAACGGCCTGGCGGACGACCTCAGCAGAGCTCGGTGCTCCCAAGCCAACTGGTCCTTGAACAAGGGCATCTTCTCTCTCCTGGTTCAAAAGTTCGGCCTGCCAGATATAGACCTGATGGCGACCAGACAGAACAGGAAAGTGCCGATTTTTGCTTCCCTTTACAGGCAGGACAATCCTCCCCTGCTAGACGGTATGTCGGTGGTTTGGTCTTTCAAGATGGCTTATGTGTTTCCTCCAGTAGCCATGATTCCTCGGATCCTCCAAAAAATTCGAGTAGACGAAGCCAGAGTATTGGCCGTTCTCCCTTATTGGCCGAATCGGAGTTGGTTTTCGGAGCTGCTCAACCTGGCGATTGCAGTATGGGAACTACCGGTATCCTCCCATCTTCTGGAAAACAGGAACCTCTCCAGGTATTTTCTTCTGCGATTCAGGTTGACGGCCTGGCTGCTGCAAGGATGATTCTCCGGGGCAGAGGCATTTCCAATTCTATGACGGAGGTTCTCCTAAATTCAGTAAGAGGATCTACATCTGCTATCTATCTTCGAGTCTGGAAGAGATTTCTTCACTGGTGCGTCTCAAGAAATTTGAATTTCTCCTCTCCATCCACTACTTCCGTTCTGGACTTTTTGCAGGAAGGGTTCTCGGCGGGTCTCACTGTCTCGACCCTTAAAGGACAGGTTTCAGCCCTGAGTCATTTTCTTCTGTCTGAATTGGCTTCTCAGCTTCTCGTCAGGAGGTTCTTTAAGGCAGTCACAATTCAACGGCCACCCAGACGTTCACATTTTCCTTCCTGGGATTTGTCAGTGGTCCTTCAAGCACTCTGCTCCGCACCGTTCGAACCTTCAGACGAGGTGTCTCTCAAGTTTTTGTCTATCAAGACAGCTTTTTTGGTCGCCATTACCTCGGCAAGGAGGATTAGTGAGATTCAAGCTCTTTCCGCGGCTCCGGAATTTACTATTTTCCACCAAGATAAAGTTGTTCTATACGTTAAACCTTCCTTTTTGCCTAAAGTCATCTCTGACTTTAATGTCAATCAGCCATTGATTCTGCCTTCCTTCTTCCCGTCTCCTGCTACTCCGGAAGAAACGCTCTGGCACACTCTAGACGTCCGCAGAGCTCTTCGTATTTATTTAGACCGCTCTGCCCCTTTCCGCTCTACGGATCAATTATTCGTCAATTATTTTGGTAAATCCGCAGGCCAGGCATCCTCCAAGCGCACGATATCCCGATGGCTCTCAGACGCTATTCGCTTAGCCTACGCTCTCAGCGGTCGGACTCTGTCTTCTCATGTTACTGCCCACTCCACTAGAGCTATGGCTACGTCCTGGGCTGAAAGATCTTCTGCATCCCCGGAGGAAATATGCAAAGCAGCCGGTCTTCCTTTCACACGTTTATCAAGCATTACCGGCTAGACATCTTCTCCTCCTCCGATGCTGATTTCGGGCGTAAGGTGCTCCAGGCGGTTTCCTCATGATTATATTCCCCACCCAGAGGGGGCATCTTGCTATATCCCCGTGGTACTGACACTATATGACAGGAAAAAGAGTAATTTTTACTTACTGTAAATTCCTTTTTCCTTAGTATAGTGTCAGTACATGTTTCCCTCCCTGTACGTTTTGTATTAAATAATTTTTTGCAAGTTATCTTGTGTTTCTTGGTATTTTCTGGAGGTACTGGGGCTGCCGGGGCTCTTATAGTGGGGAGTAGGAGGGGTTAAGGGGGATCTTAACCTCTTCGTTTCTAGGTCCTTGTCCCTAGGAAGAGCGACACCCCGTGGTACTGACACTATACTAAGGAAAAAGGAATTTACAGTAAGTAAAAATTACTCTTTTTTCTTTTATTTTAATCTTGATTGCAGCCCTACATTCCTAATGTACAAGTCGTTTTCAACGTGTATTAATGTTATTGTTAGTTTTATATGTAATTGTTAATTCCCACACTCCACTTCTACCTATAGTGAAACAGCACCTGATGGCTCTCTAAATAAATCTTTTCAGTAATAATAATAATAATATATTTCCATCGATGAGATCATCTTTTGAGATGGCTAGCTAACTCTGCCTGCTTTTCAGCTTTATTTAGTTTGCACTTATTACAACATGTTTCACTTTAACTTACCCTTTATTACTGGGATAAATGTGAATGGATGCCAGCAAAGTGCCTGAAACTTGCCACAGAAGACCATATTTTACCAATTAAATGAAAGTAATAGAGCATAATTGCCATGTTTCCCCCCAACACAAGAAACTAAGATAAAGTCTGTATTGATTTTGTATGTTTATTGAAGCCATTACCATATAATCGGGCTGGTCAAACCCTAGCTCGGTGATTGACACACTGAAACCCCGTCTGTTGGCCGCGTTAGAATTAGATCGTTTTCAATGAGTTTTTTTTTTAAGAGGGACATCTCATAGAAAAATATTCTCGTTTTCCTCGTTGAACATAAAATACAGTACTGTGTATAATAATGTAGGCTACCGCTTACAGAAACCTGGTTTTGTGTCAAAACGTCCTTTATCTGCACACCTGGAGGCTGCCAGCATTGCCTGCCCTGGTATTTTGGGTGACTTTCTCTGCTTAAACACCGCGCTGAGCTAATTCTTCATGGCAATGCTAACAGAGTCTGTTCCTTTGTGGACTTTCATTAGTCCGACTGGGTGATTAAGACTGATCTATTCTATTGTTTGACAATGCAGTATGATGAGGAGTCGGGATATTTGTCTAGTGGATAACTGAGCTAAAACTCTTACCAAAGGCTAATATACAGCTGCGTAAAAGCATCAAATTATGCAAAAACTGTTTTATGAAATAAACAAAACAGCACAAACATATTGGAAATATCTAAAATGACTTTCTTTTCCTATTGGCTTTCTTGTATTCTTATGATTTGTATGTAGTTGATAACTTTGTTTTTGATTTGTAAATCAGGTTTGTTTCGAATAAGTACATGGTGAGGCACCAGGGAAAGGATTATGAAGTGGAGTGGGGCTATGCCTTCGATGTGCATCTTAATGCCTTTTACCCACTGCTGGTGATCCTGCACTTCATCCAGCTGTTTTTCATCAATCGTAAGTAAACCAACCCTTGCAACATAAAACGCCCTTTGTAACGCTATTAAGCTTTTTTGTATAAATAATTTTTAAATGTTTTTTTTTCTGCAGATGTCATCCTTTCACAATGGTTCATTGGCTACTTTGTTGGGAACACCCTGTGGCTCATTGCAATTGGATATTACATCTATATCACATTCCTTGGATACAGTAGTAAGAAAAGTTTTTCCTTTTGTCGGTGTTGTCTGTTTTATGGTATACCGTTCATGGTTTCATTTTACTCTCACATATATATAATTACATAGTACATGAGGTTGAAAAAGACCCAAGTCTATCAAGTTCAACCCTTCTACCTAACCTTCCTACTCTTGATCCAAAAGAAGGCAAAAAAAAACCCTAATTAAGCTACTTGGAATTCTGCCATCGGGGGGGGGATCAAGAAGCTCTAAAATATTAACTCTATTTATAGCCCTGTATGTCATGCCTTTCTAAAAAAAAAAATATCCAGAGCCCTTTTGAAGGCATCTAATGTATTTGACAACACCACCTCCCTTGGTAGTGAATTCCATACCTTTATAGCCCTTACTGTAAAGAATCCCTTCCTTTGAAGTTATTCCTTTTAACATCTGCTCAGGAGCTCATAACATACATTATTATGTATACCTATCACATTCTTTATATCACCATCGTGCTATGAAAGGCTGTTATTACGAATGGCTGCCTATTTTTCTTTACTCTATTAAGTATATTATCAGCCATATATAGACTGTGTATCAAATATCTTCTTGTCTTTTGTATGTTTTAGAGAGAATGTCATTGTTTAAGTTTTTTATGTTTTATAAAAGAAGAAAATTTAATAAATAGAAATAGAAATAAGAAAGATAGTATACAACATAAACTCCTTATTGGTTGAAGAAATACAAATTGATGGTTGTAATGAGCCACATTTTTGGTGTATTTCATAGATATGATATTAGACACATACATATATATGGTCAATACATATCTGATTTTAATTCAAATCTTTGCCAGGAGAAATGTCTTCTCTTTGCTTGAACAGAACAGCTCTGCATAATATTTTCTCTTCTGTTGCTGGCAATAATTTGCCACACATTGTGTATTTAAACATTTGGGGTCACTTAGCTGTTTTCGTGGAAAACAAGGGATTTCTAGCTGTGTAACATACCTGCAAAAAGTTTTCTAACGATCAATTAGGCTCTTTAACTTGGATTAGCAAACAATGTGCCATTGGAACACAGGAGTGATAAAGGGCCTTTGTATGCCTGTGAAGATATTCCATTAAAAATCAGCCGTTTCCAGCTACAATAGTAATTTACAACATTAACAACATCTGCACTGTATTTCTTATCCACTTAACATTATTTTAATGGGCAAAAATTGCTTTTATTAAAAAAAACAAGGACATTTCCAAGTGTCCCCAAATAGTGTATTACTATATAGGGGAAGTATATAAGTGCAAAGCTGCATATTTAAAACTTCTACCACAATAGCATCAATGTAACAAAATTTGACCAGATAGCCAGGTTGATGCTTTGGTTCTTTTTTTGTTATTGATTTAAAGTTTTTTTTCTTCTTCTTCCCCTTTTAGCTCTGCCTGTTCTGAAAAACACAGTGGTCCTTCTGTACCCGTTTGCCGTGTTAATTCTGCTTTACATTCTCTCGCTGGCCTTGGGATGGAACTTCACAGCCATGCTTTGTTCTTTTTATAAATACAGAGTAAACTAAGTCATACTGTTTAAGCCATTGTTTTGTACAGACTGTAAATACATTATTGTAGATAAATGTTTTGATTTGAAATGGTATTTGGTTGTGTATTTTTTTTGTGTTATTTTTCTTATAATGTAGCACTTCTAAAAAGCCTCAACAAATCACAACAGTGTTTTTTTGTTTATATACAGTAAATAGCATTGTTTCCTAATTTGGATGCGACAATATGTTTTATACAAAGAACAGCTATTAACCCAATCACCGTTCCATGATGCACCTGACACGCCAATTGTCATCAAGGGGTTAATATATTTTTGGGATCAATTATCATACCAAAAATATGCATCTTTTATGGGTACAGTAAAAATGAAAATGGGGAATCATAACTCAATAAAATGTATTGTAAAACATGAAAAAAGCATGGAGTGCAAAGTACCCCCAGAAAAGAAGGGTTAAGGGGTTAATATTTTAAGACTCGAGGACAGTCCTTTCAGAAAGATTAAATAAAATATATCTACATTATATTAATAAAAAAACATGGCTTGATATGCCATAAACAGAATGTCTTATGGTACCACATGAGGCATGAGCACATACGCTCTAACCCATGTGAAGTACCACGTCTACTGGGCTGCAGGGCAGGATAAGAAACAAAAACTACAACTCCCATGATGCTCGGTGAGTGCACGAGGACTTTACTTTCAGAACAGCTAGCAAGCTACCTGTTGGACACCATTCCTGTTGGATATGAACGACCATATTGCATTTGTGCCTCAATGACAAGCTACAAAATACAAAATCAATACAATGGTCCACAAATTCCTCTATTACAAGAAAAGAAACCATCCAAAAACATCAAGTTCGTATTGGCCAGCTTTTAATAACAAAAGATCCAGTCTTCATATGAGGCATATACATTTGCTACAATATAAAATACTATGCAACATTAGCTGCCACAGTCAGAACTGTATATATATATATATATATATATATATACCAGACCCTAATGCTATATGGCAGACACAGTTTGGGGAGAAAAAAACGTTAAAAAATCAATGCAATTACAAGGACAAAATAAATATGTGTATAGTTACATTTGTAGTGCATAGCTGAATAGATGAAACAGATGAGAAACACTGATAATTTGCTTAAAAATATCACCTGTCAAATATTTTAATATAAACATATATGAATATATATATAATCTATATTATGCCACGTGTAGGCATTTCATAATTTAGAACTCATAAATATAGGCGACGGTGTTGCACATCATACAGAATGCAATACCAATTTAAACAGGGTTTAAATTGGAATCTTGTTAAGAGGGAAGGAGACTTTTAATATTTATTCTGCATAATATTAGCAGGCTCGTTTTTTTACTTAATTATACATCTTTCCGGGGAACGAATGTCACGTGACCTAAAACCTGCTAATGATAGGCTGTTTCCATTTAAAACGGAAACATTTTTGTGTTGGTTTTATGTGATTATGATAGATTGTTCAATTAATGTTTTGTCCAAATGGAACAGCCATTTTAACATACAAACATAGAATGTGACAGCAGATAAGAACCATTTAGCCCATCTAGTCTGCCTGTTATTCCTGATGTAAAGACTCGGACCTTAATCACTCTTTGGTCTTGGCTTTGATTCAGGATAGCTTCATGCCTATCACATGCATTATATTTTATCACTGTATTAACCTCTACTACTTCAGCCGGGAGGCTCTTCCACCTATCTACTACCCTCTCTAAAAAGCAAAGACTTCCCTGCATTACATGTAATCCCAGTGTTGTACAGCACAGGAAAGCAACATTACAACAGAATTAAAGTAATGCTTTAGAGACCCAGAACAGAATCAAATGCACTTAAAAAAGCGATACATGGGGGATTATGCATAGGTGTTGTAAGTGCAATAGGCAAAATGCTAAAAATTGTGCTTGCAGCATATGTGTAATCAGAAAGAATTACAAGCCTTTACACATACATATTAGTATTGGGTAATTCTGGTGTAAAATTGTGGGGAAAAAAAACAACTATTTAGTCTCACCTTCCCTCTTATTGATTTCAGGAATAGTATTGGGGTATTGCCACACTGCACACATTTATTGGATTTATTGAATTTAAGGCAAACATTTTCTGTTGAAAGGTTTTGGGTGTTATTTTTTTCTGCGCTTTGTAAATAAAATCAAATACGAGTGATTTGCAATTATCACAATCCCTGTGATGTGTTCTTTATGTGATCATTAATATATCCATAATAAAATTCTGCAGCACGCAAAGGTATTACCATTAAAATAAATATATTTATTAGCTGGCTGTGAGTGTACGTACTGTGTGTTCATCTATATCTCATATATACATCATAGAATTTCAGATAGGTATATGCTCTTCCTTGATAATCTAGAAAATCTGTGTAGTAATAAAACAAAATAGAATTGTAGCATTTCTTTCCTCTTGGAATGTATCGGCATATCATGTTAAGATAGAAGCTTAATACGGATTGTAGAATAGTTTGTGCGGAAGATAATAGGTTGTTCTTGTGCCAGATGGGCTGTTTAGATATTTGATACGGTCTGGTCGAGAAAAAAAAAACATACCTACGATCTTCTTGGCTACAGTAGATAACACAGAGGTAGAATTGAAACAAAAATACAAGAGCGAACAAAATTAAGGTGCATGCACACAGAGCAAACAGGCGGTGAGGACATGTAAGGAGTGTCCGGACCGGGACGGCATTTCAAAGTCTTTCTCTGGCCATATCAGTCACCTTGAATTTTTTTGATATGGATCTGTAAAGCAGAAAACAAATAATATGAAAAAGTACAATACATCAGGGTGTTTGGCATCTACAAATAAAATGTAATGCTAATAATAATAAGTAATAAAAAAAATTGCCGTCAATAGCTATACTGACCTCGTTAAGAATGACCCAAACGGCTGAATTCTGTAAAACTGAAAGCCGAAAAACTGAAATGGGGTTCAGAACCGGGTCTACCATTCCTTCTGCAGTCCCATCTTCAAATTTACCTTGAAATAAATAAATAAAAGCAGATATTCTCATTTTCTAGCAGCCAAAAATACAGGTAAAAAGTAATTGCTTTAAGTACGTAAGTATGAATTCATCATTGGTGAGGGCGTTTGGGGCAGTAGATTGTGTTTTTAAGAGTCAGGAGCAGGTGTTCATAGACATGCCCACACTCGTGGATCCAAGCAGCAGAGGGCATTTCTGCCCCTGTGACCGCGGGCTTCTGTTCAGGAGATCCTGACATAGTAACTCTGAGTTTTGCCTTTAACTTCCCTTAAATCCTAAACCAGGAAACTTGGGGAAAGATATTTCAAGTGATGGGATTGTAAAATCCCACTCTACCTGCCTAGGTGCTATTTCCTTACCTTACCATTAGAGGGGGCTACTTTCACTCAAAACTGCAAACCTCTACCATAGACCATTACAACTGCAGTATTTTTATTTTACTAAAAAATATGCCTTCAAAACATTTTTCTCTAGCATTACTTCATTATAGCAGGTTTTTTACACCCACGTCACGTTACACTACACAATTTGTAGGGCTTGTAGCAGAGCTCTACCACTGTCAGAACATTTATAAAGACTACATAACAATGAATTGCAATATTCTAGGGGTTTATTCACTTAACCCAAACAGAGCACTTTTGAATCAAATTGCAGCTTTGGATTCCTAGGGCTATTGGGCATCATTCAACCCTCCCTAGAAATACTTCTTCAGTCATGTAGGATTCAGCAAAGGTAGTAATTCCAAAGAATTACTGCCATATGACCCAAAAGCAGGCATAGGTTGTTACCATAGAAACAAAAGAAAAGGTTTTTTTGTGTTGTTGTGTTATTAAAACTTGGCACTGATGTATAAAAGAAATATGCTATGATCTGTTTACTCATGATGATAAGAGAACAGCACCTTTAGGCCGTTTCTCTGCAAGTAATTGACAGCGTGAGTTGAGTCCCTCAAACTTAAATGAGGTTCCTCTTGAGTTCAGCTTCTTATAAGAACTTTCAGTTCCCAGGCATTGCAGTCCATTGGACCAGGGACTGCACCAAGTGACATTTTTAATAATGGCAAAGTCTTTCGATTACTTTTTCTCTTGACAAATATCTAGTTTTATTTAAGTGTTGAGACCCACATCACTAGAGTCTTTGTGTCTACATCTTACATTTTCTGTGGCTCAGCCACTAAAACATGGAACGGGATGCAGTACTGCAAAATTCCAGCTGCATTTTCACTTGTTTGCGATACTTTTATTTTTCTAATCCCCGTGGGGGGACATTACAAGCCATCTGTCTCCCAATTACCGAGGATGATGTGTAGCTTGTTGGAGAAGTAGACATTAACCAAGGCGGTAACGGTCTCCCTATAGCAACATGTTATTGTGTACCACCATCGCAAACATATATTTGCCCTTATTGAGTCAAATACAAAAAAATATATATATATTGTGGTATTGATAAATATGTCATGTTAGCATAGCTCCTTTTGAGATATGCCTTAATACGTTAATAAGTGTTGGCTGTGATCTGGTTTTTATTTATTTTTTTAAGGGGATTACCATATAATAAATTGACTTCTTAATACGAAATGCACGCTTCCCTGAAGATGCGTCTTTTTACCTGCTTTGAATACTGAGGTTTCATACAGAGAGGCATTATCGTTTGATGATCATAATCTTACAGAAAGATGGCAACATTAACTTTCTTGTATGACACTTAGACATAATGCTCACAAAGCTTGCTTTCATGCAGTGTTTATAGTCACGGACCAATAAAGCCTGGTTGAAGTAGAAAACGTCTAAATCCAAGGTAATTACATTAAAACACAGTGATTACATTGTATTGGTGCTATGCAGATATTTTTTAAAGGAAATACTTAAAGGGAAAATGTACTGCAACGCATAGCCTCACCAACAAATAATGCATATTAACCCCTTCTTTACGGAGTGTATTTTTTACCCATGTGTTTTTTTATATGTTTGTTTAGCTCTTTTTCATTTTTAATGCACCTGTGCAAATTAAATATCCGTTTTTTAAGGACAAGGACTTTCTTTGATACCATGTTTAGATACATAATCCAATGAATGTTAAAAAATTAAACAAAAAAGACACATTTTCTATGATTTACATAAAGTACTTAAGTAGTTGTCTTGAGCCTTATATGTATAGCATTCCCATATCTTTATGACAATCACAGGGCAAATAATAAAAGGTTTGTAACAGTAAATAACACTCAGGTAAGTAGTTTTGGAAATAAAAATATTTCACTGGGTAAATTCAGGTACTTGGTGTACAGCAGTTTGGCCACCAATCCAAATGTAGCTATTCTTATTTTTTAATATGTTTTTCCCCAAAATGCTTTCACCTTGGTTATATTTTCTTTGCGCAGAACATTCACCAAAATGCATTTCCAGATTACAGAAATACCCCACGTGTATAGGTTATTGTATGGTTTTTGGAAGCACTGCTCAATCTCAATATGGGACAATATACAACACAGGGCAGGTGCACATAAAATAAATAGGTCAAGAGAACAAAAATGATCACTTAAAGGGGACACTTAGCCATAATATGCATTACAGTCCATATCATGGTTGTTGTGGTGTACCTTTAAATGATTATATGTAAATTATTAATTAGTATTAATTATTATGTGAACACTCTCATTACTATTCTTCTCATGCTCTGTCATACAATTATAATTGCCTATGATAAAATCAGTTTCGTCCCCATTGAAATTAAAGTGATCAGCCACAAAATATCTTACCTATTCTAAAGAAGCCATCTGGTAATTGCCTGTCTTTGGTATTCTTTGTTAGCGCCAAATTATCTTCTTTCTGGAAAAGAAAAGAGAAAAGTTGCAATGGAACCTATTCTTCGTTCTCACTAACCTACTTTAATGCTGCATAAAAGCCAAGCAATAATTATCAGAGATCATAATATTACGCGAGTACACTCATTATAACTGAGTGCTCCCTAAACTCCTTGTACAAGGTAGGGAAATGATGGATGAACATCCATGCTCTCATACCGTTTTCATTTGACATGTAGCAGTGATTTTCTGTGCCTTAGAATCCTAACTTTTCCCATTTAACGCAATACTTTGGCTATTTTGTTTCATGACAACCTATTTAGATTTCTACCTGCTGCTCTCCCATGCACACTTAAATTCCCATTTTACATTAAAAGAAACATTGCCAAAGATACTACTTAACGTGTGCAGGAAAATATCATACCTTGAAAGGCAAGACCTCCACGCTTGTGTTAAATAACAAGTCTCCCGGGTGTTCAGGGTTTCCACTGTGAAATAAATACCTACGAGGAAAGCAAACAATTTATTGTGTATTCATAGAACAATTCTGATCTATCCTTGTGGTTCACAGATAAAACAAAGAGCTTGAAAGGAGTATCTGGCTAACACTGCAGCAACAATATTGCTCAAGGCTCAGTCACCACTACAACCAGCTGTCTATGCTTTCTACAAGCCTGATGATTACTATTCCATCTGTGATCTGCTACTTACTAAGCAAACCATAGACAGCTTGACAGACGTTCTCATACATACATATATATATATATACATATATATATATATATATATACATAGAGTGCTATAAAGGGGGCTCTGCTACAAATGTTCAACAATGGCCTTGGCTTTCATGGTTTATTACTGTATTTTCATGGTTCACCAACTAGAGCAGTGGTGCTCAACTTCAGACATTAAGGGCTGTAAACAGGCTGCATATCCCAGCTCGAGCATGCTTCTTAATTCAAATTAAATTGTTTTCAGGGAACTAGAGGCTTGCTTCCCAGATTGTTCCAACAAGGCTTTTGGGCCCATCCTAGCAACTACCAAACAAAAAACCCACATATGTTGATATATTAGCATATTTTGAATGATGTAGGCTCTTGTTATTAAATAACTGGAACCAATCCACCAGCATGAAAGCTGCAACAATCCTGGAGTCCTTAACGCAAACTTCCCAGGCAGCCAAAATTTACCAAGTTGAGTACGATCCTGCTAATTCCGATCCTGGAACACACTTTGACTATGCCACAGAGCAAAACATAATTCCTATATGTACAGTAGCAATAAATCTTACAATGTATATTGATTTCAATTTATTTTTTCACCTCAATAAGCTTTACTTCATGTTATTTACACACACACTATTAGTCTACAGGCAATTGGTTTCTTGCAACAAAAATAAATTAACTGAGGATGCTCGCGGTGCTTTGAAATTTGCAGCTGCCAGAGTAATTGCATATTTTTATCTTATAAAATTATATATATGCCCATTACTCCTTTCCATTTTTCTATTTACAAAATCAGTCACACTTCTGTCATATTGAACAATAGCTTTCGAACCTCTAACATCACTAATCATTCGCTTAAGGAAAACTGTTATTCATTTATATGCATATGAGATACAATAGATTGCATTGTATATCGTAAATTATGGGCTCCTTTTTCCTTTAATCAATCATCTAGTATTGTACAAATGGTTATATACTGTATACTCTATATACTGTGTATTAGAGTTTCCATGAGATGAATGCCAATTGATGATAATAAAGCTTGATTGTATGAGATATGGAATCACAAATGCACACATTTAATTATATGACATCAGGGCAGGGAGCCACTGCAGGTTTATACAATTAAGTCTGCATCAAGATGTTATCAAAATGTGCAACCAACCACATAACACAACAGAAGGAAAATAATGTAATTGATAACACTGAACGCACAGAAAGCAGGGCCAGGGACATTATAAGCATGTAATTACCCTTACCATCTTGTGATGCCTTAAGTCAGAATGCAAGGATATGACATCATATCTTAGCGCACAGGATGTAACCCTCTGATCTACCTAACCAGGCCTATGATCTATACTGCCTGCAAAAACCGGACAATAGGGCTGCTTGCTGGAACAGGGAGATGGTTAGGATGTGTGGTTTTAAGATTTTTGTTGTTCCCAAAACATGCTATTTCAAGGCACAGCGATGACATACTTTTAAGACTACATGAAACTCTTCACTAGCAGCATTTGTAAGTTTTGGTAAAAATGGTGGGTGCCATATATATTTTAATAATAAAAGTGTCCTTTTTTTAGTTTAGGTATTCATTATTTGTAATTTTCTCATATATGTTAATAAATGAACACACAAGTGTATACAATATATACACATTTATAATTTATAGATTTATTATGTAAAACAAAGAAAAAAACTTTTTTCTATAACTAAATGATTAAATATAATTCTTACTTGCCAACTGTATAAATCTACATACAAAAAAGTATTAGTTTGAGCAATCATTTTGACTTTTGTGTGAAGGCACACATTTCTTTAAGATGTAATACCCTGGGAGAAGCAAACCCAAGCGATAGCATAGGATTGCCCATTGACGTGTTGTGGCATTTGTCAGCACTTAATAATTATGCGTTTATAAGACAATTTGCTTATATATTACTTACACCTTACCTTGCACCATGAAACACAATTCTACATATACATCTGGCACACTAACCTATGAGCTAAATCCTTTAGCCTAAGTAGTAGCAATGTTTGTACAGCAGAAGACTAAAGCAGAGAAACATTGTGCTCAAGCAGCTATGACATTGTTTTTTTCCCCCCGGGTATCTCCTAAAATACAATTACAGCAATATATCATTGCAGCAGCGTTTGGCCATCACACAACAGGACACACTGACTTCAGTATTAGAAGACAACACAAAATGACTAACCTTTCTACATGCACGGGTTTGTCAAACTTAAAGAGGATGTAGTCTCCAGCCAGGGGTGTGATGGCCCAGAAGAAATCCTCCCCAAGATATGTCTTTTCCAACGTGTGGCCTTGGTAAACTTTTAAAGATGTTGACACTTCAGCTGGTGGGTTTACGTGGATTTTATGCAGTAACGGTTTCAGGAAGTCTTTATCCTATCCAGAGAAAACACAAAATACAGATATGGTTATTTTGAATGTTGAAAAATTGTAAAAATATTCTTTGTATTTCTATCCCTCACAAAACTCCAGTGCTTCTTTCATTTATTTATTTAGTCCTTAGGCATGAAAATCTATTGCATTGTACTTGTGGGTCAAGAACATGTATGGATTTAAGAACTTGGAAACCAAGCAGCCTTGATTTGACTCGTCAGTTTAACATTGGCCCTTGCCATCATAAATAATTTGTCAATACATCTCCAAAGCCATTTCTTGCCACCTTCCACCTGAAAACAGTTGTTGAGGTACAGCATGTCAGTTTGGAAAGGGTTATACAGCTATTTCTAATCCACTGGGGCTCCAACTGGAGAAGGTTTGGGCCAGTGTTGGATCTTCTCTGGAAGAGTATGATGAAGTCAGAAAGGGGCCCTTGGCCAACATACAAAACCTTCTAGCCAACTGAGGTCAGTGTTCATGGCAGAGCAGTAAGGGGGAAACTGCTCTCTAAGAAGAACATTGAAGAACTCTAAATAAAAATCAGACAGCTACCTACAGCAGGCAGGTTGTATCAATGTACCAACCATGGATCTGGAATCTCTATATACAGTGGCCTAGCAGCTGTCAATAATGTTTAGATCAGCAGGTTTCAATCACTGGAGGAGGACATACAACTACACAAATAAGAACAGCAAGAAGGAAAAATATGGCACCTCAAAATGCAGCTGTCAATAATGTTTAGATCAGCAGGTTTCAACCACTGGAGGAGGACATACAACTACACAAATAAGAACAGCAAGAAGAAAAAATATGGCACCTCAAAATGCAAACATAATTTTTATGACATGAAACCTTTACTTTTGCTACATTGATGGCATCTTCTTAACTCGCAGAGCTGGTAAACAGTAGCTTGTAGCAGAGTTAATCAATTCCACCATAATTTGCTCTCACCTTCAACTACTCTGCCACACACACATCAAATGTTCTGGACACCACAATCTCCAAGAAGAACAGGACCACACAGACTAACATTCCCTGCTCAATTATGACAGTTCCCTCCCTAAACACACAACACATTCAATAATATAAAGCCACGTATTACAATACAGAACTTTGAAATCAAAGTTTCATGATATTCTAAATTATGTGCATGGAGCCTCATGGACTTAAAAAACAAAAACAGGCCATAATCTGGGAGTGAGCATCTTGTCCTATTATTATATATTACAAACGTTTGTCAATCAACGCTTGCTTGCGCCACCCAGTACTTATATATACACAAGCCATTTCCCCCCTAGTACGCATGTATATTTTATTTATTGAGTGCTAACAAATATTCTTAGCACTTAACAGTTTAATAAAAGGCTTCCCTTTTATTGCTACTCATTACCCAAACAATTTTAACATAGTAAAAAACGTAGCTAGTAAGGGAGCCTTTTTGTTATTTTCATCCAGCGTTTACATTTTAAATATAAAACAGACATTTTTATTTATGTATGTATATATACACACACATATATTATATATATATATATATATATATATATATATATATATACACACATTGTATTTAAAATATACTGTATATAAATACACTGTAATTACACTGGAAAAGGGAAATTAAGGTTCAACAAACATAAGGTTACCATCGTAAAAAAGTTCATTATTATGGTGTAAAATACACTTGTCATAGGAAGGGTTAACATTTACCTACCGTAAGCTTTTGTATTTTTCCTGCTAATGAGGAATGAAGACCAACATGTTGGAAAAGGGATGGCCTGAATCGGATTCGCAGATTCGATTTCTGTCTATCACAATGTTTCTTCAAAAAGAAAACAGATAATTTTACTTACTGCAAAGCAGAACAACGTTGCAGTAAATTTCCCTTTGAATCCGCTGCATGGATTGTCATTATATAAACATATATAAACAACTACAGGAAGGAGGGCAAGACATTTATCCCGGAGATTTCCTGGAACTGGTTTTCCACAAGACATTTAATCGTGTATGAAGGTCAATCATGGAGGACATGTTCTGAGACTGTGATAAAGGAGTTGGTCCCGGGTCCTGATGGCCCCCCCCAGCGTGAGGACCACAAGGGTGCAGAAAAGCTCTGCTGAGCCAAGTGTATGTGTCAGTACCTTACTGCATGTTAGTATGGTAGTATGTTAAGGTATGTGTTAGCATCCTTTCTGGGGGAAAAACACGTTCCTAGATTTTTTGGCTGGTTTCTAGAATCAAACCATATTTGTTGACCTCTGCACTATTTGACCAAAACATATGTGGACACCTATATGGGCTTGTTGGACATCCCATTCCAAAACAATGGGCATTAATATGAAGTTTGGTCTTCTTTGTGTCTATAATGGCCTCCATTCTTCTGGGAAGGCTCATCACAAGATGTTGGAGAGTGTCTCTGGGAAATTGTGAGCCATTGTGAGGTCAGGCACTGATGTTGGACGAGAAGGCCTGGCTCCCAATCTGCATTCCAGTTCATCCCAAAGGTGTTCAATGGGGTTGAGGTCAGGGCTCTGTGCGGGCCACTCACGCTCCTCTACACCAAAAGAAGTGTGATTCATCATTTCAGAGAACACAATTTCACTGGTCCAGAGCCCGGTGGCTTTACACCATACCAACCAACACTTGGTATTATGCATGGTGATCTTCAGTTTGTGTGCAGTTGCTCAGCCACGGAAACCAATTTCATGAAGCTCCCTACGCATAGTGCTTGCCCGGGGGTTGCTTACAGAGGCAGTTTGTAGTGATATATCTAGCATGATAGAAATTTGACAAACCAATTTACAGCATAGGTGGCATCCCCTGGCAGGTTAAAGTCACTGAGCTCTTCAGTATGACCCATTCTACTGCAAATGTTTGTATATGGAGATGGCTGCCAATGCATTTCATTTTATACACCTGTTAGCAATGGATGTGGCTGAAGGGTGTCCATATACTTTTGGTCATATAGTGAATAAGCACACACACAAATGAAAGCAAATCAAATTAGAAAAATTAACTGTTTTACAATATTACTTACAGCATCTTTTTCTGGGTTGCAGACTTTTACCCACAGTATATGATCCAAAAGCCAATCAATAGGCTTTTCCTTGTAGAACATAAAAATGAACTCAACAATCAGCGTAATATCCGGTGATTGGAACATTTTACCTGCAATAGTTAACAGGTATACAAATGTCAGTGTACATACACATGGTCAAGCATGATTAGAAAGAATACCTAATAAATAAGCTGAAATAAATGGAACCATCAATTCTATTATCCATTATAAAAAGGCAACCATGGTAAGTTTCTCAACTAAATATTAAGAATAATACACAAAAACAGGGAACGTTCCATGGGAAAATGAATCCTTAAAATACAGTTCTGTATACAGTGATGCAGGTTTGCATGCAGGTTTTATCCGATTTTGTATTATTTATTATTATCTTTTATTTATATAGCGCCAACAATTTACACAATAAACATTCTTTATCTGCAGACCTGTCAGTCACGTGATGTGATATTTTATGCTCAAACACCACACTGAGCTGATTCTGTACAGCAATGCTAATGAAGTCCGTTCCTCCATACACGTTCATTAGAATGGGTGATTGGGACTGAGCCATTGTATGAGCAAGGAGTCAAGGGTGTACAAACACATACAAATGGCTCGTATACCGTTGCCTGAAAATATTATGCTGGTGAAAAAAAAGATACTCAATTTTCAAAGATGACATATAAATCTTCAGACATGATAGATATCTCAAAATGAAAAAGAAACACGGATAATGTAATACTGCTGCAAAGGGTAATCCGAGAGGTAACACACTCAAGTGATCAATGTTTTGTCTCATGGGCCGAGAAGAATAGGAGTAGATCCTGCCTACGTATCTGGCACTGAATAAAGTGGTTTGTATAAACCTGCTTACCAATGAAACCTAGCTGAGAAAATTCCAGAATCATCCAATCTTCAGAGGATAGTTGTAGAGCAAAATTCTTTATTGTATTAAAATAACTCTGCTTGGCAACTATATCATCTTCAAGCTATTGGAAGAAAAATCAAATTACATGCAGTGCCATGAGGTTTCAAATTCAGACAAACATTCTTTCGAAAAACGCAAACAGCTATTTGTGCAACATAATGATGATTTCCTCTTAATATTAATACTTTCCTATCGTGCGTCTTCCTGGCAGACAGACAGGAAGATAAATTCTACCCCACCCTTGACCCAAGACAGAGATACTCAGTTTTGAAAGGTTTTCCTTTTCATATTAGCCATGTGTCTCGATTTTCTACCCCTGTAGCGCAGACATAAACTCACGAAAATCAGGATTTCATGTTACCAATAAACCCTGCCCTGCAGATCAATGATAGGAAACCTGGCTTCTCTCCTTCCTCATCTAACAGAATCAGCATCCTATACATGCAGACCGTTTTCTAGAGCTTTATGTTAAAGAGGGGATTTTTTCCTACTTATACATGAGAATTACAATGAAAGGATCAACACTCTTAGAGAACTCATTTCTTGGAATTTTGGTATATATATATATATATATACAATATAAATTAGGTATATAAAAGAACCTCATCGTTTTCTGCAGCCGCCTGACATATGATTCGCCCTTATGCTGTCAACGCACATCTCGGCCAATCAGCTGAAACCATATGTCAAATGACCAAACTTATGTTATTACTGCTGTCGTTAGAGATGCTCGTTTCAGTCAAAATCATTAAATGATCTAGATGAGATCCCATTATTGGATGTAGGTCAAATTGGATTACTCACAGATGGATCACTGTTTGCAAGAAGACAGTGCTGGCTGCCTACAGAAAGTAGCTGGAAACTTTTACAATACCAGCTGCTTCTTCATAATTCATCTATCATTGTTAAAAAAACATGCTAGAATTGTTTTTGAAGTTTCACACTTTTATAATCTGCGTTTTTATTTTTTTCTAAAAAAGCAAAACTTTTCATGGTTGCACACAGGCTTATTGACCCTTCAACCTTTGGGGTGGCGTAAACCTATCGCGCCACCCCAAAGCCTGAGCTCAACAAAGCCCAAAGTCTGATCTTCAAAATGAAGATGCACACGAAGGATCATGCACAATATACGCACAATCCATTAAGACCTTATTTCATCATGTAAGCAGAAGTAACCAATAGCAACATTTCCATAGCAACAAAATCTTTCGTTTATCAGAAATGTACCTGTATGTAATAAATCCCCTTCCTCTGAGCATACATCATAAGAAAACAGTAATCTAAATTTTGCTTCGTTCTCCATCTGCAATCAAAATAAATATGAATACGGATGCAAAATTCCATTTTGCCATTTCACACAATTCTTATTCTGTAGTGGGACACAGCTGGGTTTACTTTGTGTAAACAGATACTTAGTAATGGCTACTATTAAGGAACAAAGTTTGAGATATATACTGATGTATGCTGTATGTACACACACACGTTGTCTAGAAGAAAAAAAAAACTTAGTGGAAAATTGTGGAAAAATACCTACCGTACCCTTTCCTTTGAGTCTCCAAAGGTCTCCTTTAAATTTGTGAGGTCAGGATAATACGTTGCTGGAGGCGAGATTACTTCCACTAAACCAGAGCTGATTTCAGTGGAGAATCTTATTGAGAGATGGGGACAAAGGGTGCAACAAGTGCATGAGAAAAAACAGTACTACCTTCCAGATTTATGCAGATGGTAAGTCATTGAACATGAACATTATAATATTAGCGATCAGTAGATCTACTGATAACATTTATTTATATAGCACCAGCAGAATCTGTAGTGCTGTTACAGTCAGTAGAATATTTTAATGGCAAATAACAAAAGGAGAAGAAGTTACAATCTAGTCGGTGGTTGAGGGGAGGTGAAACAGTAGGAGAGGACTGCTCGGATGGGGATGAGTTGATAGGGTCTGGATGAGCTGTGGAGGTTGTTCATCGTTCAGATGGCTTGATTAGGATGATGGTTGTGAGTGTTTGGAAGAAAGGTTTACCTTTCTCGATAAAGGTTATTAGAGAGCTTTTGAAATTTGCATATGAGGGAGAAAATCCGACAGAACTGGGAAGGGAATTCTAGAGAAGGGGTACAGCACGGGTCAAATCCTGAACACAGGAGTGGAAAAGGAAATTATTGTATGAGAGACGAAGGTCACGAGAGGAACGAAGAGGGTAGATAGGGGTGTATTCAGAAAGAACGGTAGAAATATAAGGGAGGGTGCAGCTGTTAAGGACGATGTAGATCAGAAGTTTGAATTTGATTGGCATAGTGGAGCAGCAGATGAGGAACGGTGACAGAAAGAGATTAGTCTAGCTGTAGTTTTGAGGACAGATTGGAGAAGGGAAAGGCAGGAGAGGAGGAAACCAGTTAGCAGGGAGTTGCAATAATCTAGGCGGGATATCACAAGGGAGTGGATTAACATTCACATTAGTATTAGTTTCATATGAACTTACTCTTTTTCCAAGCTTCCGACTACGCTGTGCACGTATTCAATGTCTGTCTATGGGGGGAAAAATGCCTTGAAACAAAATAACTTTGCAGATATATAGATAGATAGCTATATTATACACAATCTTGTGGCTAAGAATTTTACTAGCCCCGAACATCCACCACATCAACAATAAAGGGAAGCAGCTTGTCTAAACATCAAGGACTTCTTTGTAAAAGAAAATATATCGTCTGGCATTATTTCAAACAATAAATTAGCATGCTCAGAACAAAAGAGAATAAACTTACTGGACAAATGAGAAATTACATAAGCGAACAACAATTTGAGGAGGAGAACAATGTGACCAGTAAGGAAAATAGGTCCATTATTATCCTTTCCATCATCCAGTGTTACAATATTAGGCAAGATAAACTCATGTACCAATAAGTAGGTGCTCTTTCCCTAAAACCTTCCCCCTCAATGTATTTTACATAAAGGTCTTTAAGAAATAAAAATACTTTATACTTGAAACATTTCCTTTGGTTAAGAAAATAAATGAAAGATAAAAAAAAGCAAATTACTCAAAACCTCCTTATTCAATTTTGTATTTTCAAGTTTGAACATATTATAGGTTAATAAATGGACAAACCATCTCAAAATTAGCTAGATATAACCACCCTAAAAGCATCTGCAAACAGACTTTGGAAGCAAAACCCTATGAGGTTAACAATAAAACATTTGTATCTTAAACTACACATTTGATTCCAGATTTTACCACAGTTTCACCGTTATTTAAATCTTATTCTTTCATGAGTTGCTTCTCTAACATCATTTTAGCAGACATCCAAGTATAACACCCATGTTAGAACACTAGTTCATGGTACTTGTCTGTAGCAAACCCTTCCATTTTAAATATTTGTGTTCCTCTGTAAATGTTTAACAAGTCCCAGCTGGGCTGATTAAAAATGCATGCCCACGCAGGACTGCTGGTTGAGGGGAAAAAAAACTAGCTTCCCTAATACCACTGTAAATTAAAATACATGAGATCTCGGTAACTGTATCAAACATTTGGGATACAAAATCCCTAGGCTATTATATTAACAATGTTTTTTTAGCACATTGTTAAGTTTGGATATTTAACTTGGCCTGATGACCACAAAGTAGAGTTACCACGGCGTAACTTTACGGAAAGATCAGGGCCTGGGAATTATGTAGGCCATACCTGCAAAATGAAAAAATCGTATACAATGTATATGTAGAAAAATCCACCGTATGAGCGTAGCATGGAAGCAGCTAACTTCTTGTTCTCTGGAGCTCTATGATTTTATTACCACCCTGTTATCTTAGTTTCTGACCCAATGTTAATTTGCTGATTGTTGTTGATCGGCTGCCTTTGAAGAACAGCAGTTCTTCAAAGGCAGCCCATCAAAAGAAGGCGTCCCATCAAGAGAAAGAAATCTAAATTCTTGCAATCTACCATGGTTTACTTAATGTCCATTAAAATTGTTGTACTAAGCAAACCAAACACAACAACTCAAAGGTTATGTGATGCCAAGGTCAGCTTGGTACATTGAACTTAATTTTTAGATCATCTAAAATATAATTCCACAAGTAAAAATCTATGGGAGTTAAAAGCAAGATGTACAGAATTAAAAATTAAATTAATAAATAATAATTGTGTGTCTTGATGGTATGTAGGAATTAAACAAAACAAGCTTGGTTTGATGAAGTTACCTCTCCGACGAAGACTATTATAACACAGTCTAGTTTTTCCTCTGGAGACAGCTTATCAATCAGAGAGTGCAGAGTCTCAGTCAAGTAAGACTTAACTTTCCTTTTGACAGTCGGAACTCCCATAACAATGGACACTGCAAAAAAAAGTCATAAATAGTTATACTGGAGGTCCGTTTCATATATATGGGCCACCTAGTATTGCAGACTGGCACCAGGAGTGCCTCTTCATAGGCAACCTAGATAACACCCCACTGGGTTCTGCCATCAGGTTTCTCTTATGTTAACAAGTAATGGGTGCTGGACGCATAGCTTCCCGTGGTGTTTGTAACCCTATGGCTGACCCTGACTGGAACATACAGTATAAAGAGGTGATGTGTGGACATGTTGATATCTAAGGGAATCTTGAGTAAATCTACCACATGTTGGTGGTATTTTCTGCTAATCTGATACCTAGCTCTTTGAAGTTCTGTTCATATTCAGAATTAGAGGCCGCAAAGTATGGTATAGTGTCTTTGAGATTTATTAATAACAATTATTACATATTCTCTTTCAAGGGCATGGGTCCAACGTGTATAGAGAAGATAGCCGTTTAAGATTCAAAACAAAAACAAATGGCTAAATTGTTTCGGATTTCCAAGGATTTGGAAACCCTTGCTCAAAGAGTACCGGTTGTGTCTCTGTGGACTTACCTCCTGTTCTTCCAAGGCCAACCTGCACAGCAGGTTGAAGACTCCCATCGTGATTTAATAAGTGAGGCATATGGTAATATATGTTTGGCACTTGTAGAGATTTTCTGCTAGTTAAATCCTTTAATAATTTCTGAGTTTCATCTGCAAGGGAGTAACAATACAGAGTTCAGTATAGACATGGCAAACACTGTATGACACCCATGCTTTAGGGCTTTGTAAGGCCAAGAGGTATATTCACTAAACCAGATATTTGCAGGAGTTTGGGATGTTTCATGTCCGATTTCACAATGAAGTCAGCTTCTTCTGTAAGAAGTTTACTGTGTCTGACAGCCTCACTAAGTAAGAATAAATATTAAAGTACTCTATGAGCACAGGACCTCTCAATTATAATATACATTCTGAACCACATGTGCATGCAGAGCCAGCCTTAGGGGTGTGCGACCTGTGCGGCCGCACAGGGCGCCATGGCAACAGGGGCGCCTGCCTGGGACTTAAATTAAAACATCGGGTTTTTTGTTTGTTTGGTTTTTTAACTTTATTTAACACGGAGGAAGTGAAATAAAAGTTAAAAATAAAATGGTGTTTTGATTTAAGTCCAGGGCAGGGGCGTCCCTCACTCTCCGTGACTCCGTCGCGGTGCCGGCGTTTCATGCGGAGCGCTGCGGCAGAGCGGGAAGATGGATGCCTCCTGCTCCCACCGCAGGTAAGTAGGGAGAGGGGGTAGAGGGGGGGGCAGTGAGAAGGGACAGGGGGGGCAGTGAGGAAGGGGCAGAGGGGGTAGATATGAGAAGTGGCAAGGGGTAGATAGTGAGAAGGGGCAGAGAGGGTAGATAGTGAAAAGGGGCAGAGGGGGAAGGCAGTGAGAAGGGGAGAAGGCAGAGAAGGGGAGAGGGGCGGAAGGCAGTGAGAAGGGGCAGAGGGGGAAGGCAGTGAGAAGGGGGCAGAGGGGGGAAGGCAGTGAGAAGGGGCAGAGAAGGGGGGGGCAGATTTTTTCCTTCTATTTTTTTTGGGATGGGGGCACCAGAGGAGTAGTCCGCACAGGGCAGAACACTTAAGGCCGGCTCTGTGTGCATGCTTCCACTAATTTAGTTGGGAGTACTTGACTGCCACTGATTTAAGTAGCCAATCAGTTGCAAGAATAGTCAGATCATGAAGAAGGAGGGCATTTTCATCAGCAGGGCTGCATATTTAATATGCAATCTTATATAGTGAGGTTGTCGGGGACATTTAACTGTCTCTTTTATAGACCACTTATTATTTGATGTTATCGTCAGCCGCCTTGTTACCTGAAAACATCCAGACCATGTTGTGATTGTGAATTCAGTCACAAGTACAGTAGGATCATAAATTCATTAATATCTAAAGGCCAGAATATTTCTATATAATAATATATTTTTAGTATCTTATACAACAGGAAAGTACTGGCAACTTTTTTACATGAAAATCCAATGACAACTTGCTGACAGAGGAATTCCCTCAGTTCAAACATTTACAACATTTATATCACTTAAACACTCCTATAAGTCACTTATGAATACCCTCTATTAACATTCAGTTTATCGGTTTCACGTCTGCTGTTGGAGAAAAACTTTTTTTTTTGCAAAAGGTAATGTCATGAGAGCTGTGGTTTTAACTCAATCCACTATTATTTACCAAGGGGTCAACTAGCAGGTTTCTCCAGCAAAAAGGGTGAGCATAAGGAGACTTTAAAGAAATCTTGCTGATTACATTATACAAGGCCAGCCAAGATGTTCTTGTAGCAAAGGCTTAGAGGTTGGACCTTTATAATGTATAGTGAAGTCAATGAGCTGGAAAACACAACTCTCCTGCAAACTCTCCTGTTAAATCTTACTTTAGTGAATAAAACAATTAATAATAATAATACAATTTGTTTTCAGAATAAAGGTTGAACAAACTTTACCTTTCTTCAAAATAAGAGCTAACTTTACGGCTCAAAAACATCGGACTGTAGTACATCAAAAAATGTTTTCTAATATAATCTTGGTGGATTACTTTATCGGATAGCTACATGAATTGAATCCCCCCCCCCCCCCACACTCAGTAATAAAACTAAACCCCATGTAAGGAAAAGACTTAACATGTACTGTGCTCTATATTTGTATATGCCTATAGGGAATTTCTCCTGTGCATCACAACAAATCCACCGGCCTGTGTATAATCCAACATGTGCAGAGTGGCTACATCCATTTCTCAGCATATTCCCTGAATTTCAACATGCTCCTTATTTCTCCTTATTTCTTTCAAAATAAGTCACAGACCACAATGATAATTTGGTCACCCGGATACAGCTGGGAAAATAGTACGCTATTCTTTTAATAATAAAAAAACCCTATTCACAACTGTATTGTGCCCAGGCTCTGTAGGTTGCTATGGTACAGAACGAAATGCCATTAAATTCAAATATTTTACCTGCTCCATGCTGCGCGGTAGGCAAAGCATGTACCACAGGCCATAGGGCCTGCATGTATATCATTGAGACCAACCACAATGCATTTTCTTATCAGACTGTAGTGAGATAGGAACTATTTGACCTCACTAAGGTAAATACCACATAAAGCGCTGAAGACGCTAGGTCATCGTATCAGCCGCCCGCGATCAGTCTTTTATTTTACCGGAAAAATTACTTAGTGCATCTCTGCTTCCATTTGCCTCAGATACCGCTTTCCGGAACTGCTCCAGAATTGCATGAAGTTCAGCGGAGCGTTGCAGGGTTCTATGTTCCGCAATACGTAGGCGTTCTTTCAAAGCATGAAATTCCCGCTGGTATGCAATCAACTTCTCTGCAAGAAAGAAAAAAAAGAAGTAATGGACAATTAACACACAAAAAAAAAATTATCTCTAAGTCCCCATGAATTATAGCAACTAGAACCGCAAGGTTGAATTTTAGTTATTTCTTTGATTCCCACACTTGCATTCTATTTCATTTTTTGACTGGTGACACCTCATCATGTGGAAAATTCTCAACCACTGATGTGTTTTCCAAGCACTACAACGCTCCTGTTGTAAAAACAGCTCATTAAATAAAAGCTTTACAATTCAACAACTTGCCCCATGGTGTATGCGTGTGTGTAAAATATATGTTACCAAGTGCTTGCTGGTGTATCACAGAAATTATACTCTCCATAATTAGGTTTAATTAAGTAACTTTTTTCCTGGTGTTCTTTACCTCTGCATCAATAACTACAAATTAATCTTACAGATATCCTATCTAATGAAAAGACCTACAGGTTCAACTGGTTGTGTAGAGTCGTTAAGCACGACTGTAATAGAACTATTTAATAATACAGCTTTGCCCATTGCTCAAGAAAGTAAAGTGCTGATCTCGGTTGATCCTTAGATTGGAAAATAAATTTTTTCTGGATACCTTTGTGCACCAAGAAATTGAATGATTATGGGACTATTAAATAATAACACTCAACATTTGGTAATGGGAAAGGAAATAGTAATAACGACAACACACTAAGTATAAAAATAATGTAAAAAAACCCAAGTGTACTACTTATCCCAAACAATCATAGTGGGCAATATTACAAATTGCTGTGAGTAGCTTTTTCTTCTTTTAAAGACCCCAATGATAAAGCTCCATTGGTCACGATTCAGAAGAATACAATCAGCTGTATAACATGGGGATTTTTGTGAACTTTGGTGTAAGAGGGAATTGTGGTGCTAGAAGTCAATATGATGATCATGCCGCTCTCAAGTAGTCTGTGGTCACAGGGGTGTTTAGTCACCTGACTGGTGAAGTTTTATTATACCTGGGGACCCTCAGGGTTTGACCTGAAGCCTCCATGCGGTTGAAGTTTTTTTTTATGTTGGTGAAACCAGACACAAGCTGTCTGAATACAACTGTTTCCCCAAAATAAAGATGAAAACCTGACTTCCAGTGGATTATTTATGCTGGAATAACAAAACCTGAGACTTTTTCCAAACCACATAGTGCATTATAAATTATACAGTCACTTGACCACACCCCAGATTCTACAAACACCTTTAACATATACGGTACAAAATCACCCATCGTTTACAAGAGGAGCCTCTCAAAGTAAAGAGGAGATCACTTTGCCACAATCATGAGCACAAACTCAACACCTACGAAGAGAAATAAAACTGAGAATAGGATGTTCATATTGCTGCTCCTAATGTAATAAACATAAGGCAATACACATCAATTGCATATTTTAGTCTATAAACTCAATTAAATAGATCTGTTGACTATACAGAACCATAAAATGTATGTTATTTTTATTGATGTATTCTCCCCCCATTGAATTTCATTTTAAAATCAAGTCCCCTACATAATCTAAGTTGATCTGGGTTCAGCTGCCAAAATTGCAATAAATAAACCTATAGGTTCTTCCTCGGCGATCAGGAAAGTAAAGAAATAAAAAAAGATATACAGGCCTGCTGTCGCCTAAAATAAACAAATTTGCAGTGTGGAAAATAGGATTTTGAGCTTGATTTCCCACAGTTAAAGGTCTCCCAACAAGCTTTATTTCAACTAGAATAGAGAGCATAAAATCTGATTATTTAGTTAGTTATTTTATTTAGTTAGAGAACAAGTGAAGTATAAAGAAGGAAAAGGGTATTGAAGGGTGGCCTTTAGGACAATAAATTTACAAGTGGACTACAGAGGTGGTGGAGACACATCGTATGGATCTGTAACCCATTCTGCCAACAGCAATACACAATAGCACATAAAAAGCTAAATTATGTTATAATTCATCATTATTTTTACTTTGGTTTTTTCTGTAGTTTGTGAGGCACCCTTTATTCACTTAACTCTAAAACTTGATCTTGATGTCTCCTGCCTAATCCATATTAACCTGGACCCTAAGTGCCATGTATGTATTAATGATATCCCATGCCCAGTGAGTGAAGCAGCCCATTCATTAAAGCTACAATCTGATTTGCTATCTAAGATGAGCTAATTTCAGCAGAAACCAAGATTACAAAAAAAAAATTTACTTGTGTTATTTTTATTATTTACATTTTTAATTTGTTTGGATTTGTATTTCCCGGCTCTGACATGGCATCTACCTCTACCAAAGACATAACCAAGAAAACCTTCCATTACAAAGTTGGTACCGTGACCTGGCTCAAAGAGTCTGTAACAATGGACATCGATCTGCCATTGTATAAAGCAACGGTAAGCTTACTTTTAAAGAGAGTCTCATGGTTCTGTACAATTCCAGCATCACTGATGGCAATAATTACTGGCAGAAACGTAAAAAAAAATTAAAATGCTGCTATTCCACATGAAAAGTTAATAAATAATATACTGTTATTAAAGAACCAATACTGACAGGTGTCTCATTTCTTCCTGAAATAGTGAATAGACCCCAGTGGCAGTAGCAAATGACATGTACGCAAGAAAACCCATCAGTGTTTAGATACCACACACACGCGATTAGCTGCATGTGCATACTGGCGAATGCTTCCTGGTTGTAGTAGATGCGGCTGGGGGAGGAGTTAAACAAGACACAAGTCTCATTTCCTAACGCTAGAAACTTACTGCCAATTTGCATGCAGTAAAATGCACTGGGGTTCATGTAAAAAAGGACTCTATGGAATATGATGGTGCTATATACAACAATAACTACTACTACTAATAAAGTATGTGAATTTAGCATGAAAATAGGGCTACAACACAAAAGCAATGCCAGAAGCCAAGAAAAAAGCATTATTTAATCAGTAGTAGGTTGTGGCAAGTAAAAAAAAACCAAACATACATTTTTTCTTTTAATTTCCATTACCTTGACATGAGACATTCAGCCAAAAATGGGGTACCCTGGCTATGACACACAGAGAGAGAGGACTATGTTACTGGAAATGTGAATGGAAGGTGTTTTGGAAGTTAAAATACAAGCCCTATTAAAGGCATGAAGATTTAGCAGTTGAAAGAAATCATTTTTTTGTAAAGCACTACAGTTCTTCTTATGAAAACATAAGGCTGAAAGGAAGCCATTATTCAACTCGCATCAATAGATTGATTCACGTAAAATTCTGGCATGTTTGCATTTCAAGTATGAAAACACACGCTCTTAGAAGGAAATGTATTTACTGTAGAATGCAGTCAGCTCGCCTAAACGACAGCACAGGGTATCACATACATACTCATCCAGCTGGACTTATTACACACAAAAGAAGGCTTTCTACTCCCTCCTACACTCACAAAAATCCACTTGGAAAGGAACTTCGTTTTAAAAATAGATGGTTGTTTGATGAAAAACTCAAAATCCAATGTTCTACGGAAAAACATTACAATATTTTACATTTCGGTTTCAAGAGAAAAAGGGGCTTTCAAATGTTTCCACTTAAATGACTCATGGTAATGGTCTAGATCCCAATCTGTGTATTTTGAAACATTAATATATAAACAGGATTTTATTGTTTACAAGGATATGTTAAAGAAACAATGCATGAAGTCCAGCATGTCCCAAACAAACGTTCCAAAAGTATCTGATAAAGTTAATGAAATCGGTCATAGATCAAACAAATCTCATGTGGTGCCAAACACAAAGGCTGCTGGCCACATATGACCCTTAAAAAGGCCACCTTGGGTTGGTGTTAAGGAAAATGCATGGCACCCATGCTCAGTAATCTAAAAGTCTATCTAAAGTTTCACCATAGCCAATGAAGCCATGTGGGTTGCATGCTTGTGTGAGTGCATGTCTGAGTGTTTCTAGTTGTCTTCTTAAGTAGATATCTGGGTACTCTACTGGTCTGACCTGGAGTCTCCGTGTGAAGTTCTGCTTCCCTGGGTCTACGGATAAGTTTATTCTTTCCCCCGGCAGGGTAGCAGCGTTTGGCTCCCCTTTTGCCTCCCCACCCAGAAAGGGCTGTCTGGGGCTAGCCCCACCCTTTCACAAAGCCACTCCCCCTTTGGAAAGAAGAGCTCTCAATTGCCTACCATGGAACGTTCCAAGGTATGCTTATGTATCTGAATCTGTGAGTTATGCTCTTGTGTGAGTTCCTGTTGCCAACTGTTGATAGTTGTGAAGTTGTGTAGCACTCTGTGTGAACGCTGTGAGTTGTGCGAGCGATCTGAGCGATTTACGTAGTGTTCTTACGTGAATGATTGTTGTGACTTGTGCAAGCCCCTGAGTGCTGGGAGTTAATACATGCTCTTATAGAGCACCAGAAGATTCCATGACACTCTTACTATAGAGTGAAAATTAACAATAACACTAAAATGGAGAAAATACAGTACAAACTGACAATAATGTTAACACATTTTAAGATATAATGGTACATAAGGAGAAGAGGGCCATTCTCTTGAGAGTTTACAATTTACTAAGTGTTGAGTGGGAACGTTTATGAGAGGATAATGTGATTGAAGGGAGGACAATGAGGAGAAGTGTCAAGAAACCTGAGATATTGCAGTTGCCCATTATACTTCTCACGTGACATAAAGAATCCAAGAACAGATCTACAGCCACTTGATAGAAAGAGGAGAACCGGACCATGCACAGGACCCCCATCAAAAACACACGAACTGATAAATTACAACAGCTACATCAACTACATTTAATCAAGAAGGCTTCTTTTTAGTAACAATACTCAGCTTCCTTTTGCATCATTTCCAGAATTATACTGATGTGAGAGCTTACCTTTGCACTATTGCCTGACACCATTAGCACGTAAGGCTGCCAAGGGGTTTAATTCACTAGCCCTATAGACAGAGAAAAACAGATAAACTATCCCACGCTTTTTTTTCCGAGTGACCAGGATCTTTGACTTCAGGAGAGGTGCGTACGCTATAACATTTCGCACTCAAATGCTGTGCAGAACGAGAAGTGGATCATTATTTAGGCTGCTATTTCATAAAAAGGCTTTGCAAGCTCATTGAATGTGCTACACAAATCCTGAGTAATTTGCAAAGTACATCGTAGGAGGATGAATACTGTATTATATTGAGATAAAACTTGTAAAGGATAAAAGCATTATTAGAATTTAACTGCCAGGCGTAAACGAAAAGGCAGCAGCTATCACAGCACAAACCAATAGAAAATTCACTCCAAACTAGTCTTACTAGTGCAATCGCCTTCAAAAACTAGCAGATACAAGATGTATAAGATTTTACAAAAAAAACATTTTCTTACACCTATTGCAACCCACACAATCTGAGGTGAGAGAAATGTTGAATTATCTACACACTGGGGCATCCTGCTGGGCTTTAAATGCCCACACTTCAAATAGCCCTGGTGGCCTATTCTATAACAGTAGGTGGACTTCTAAGTAACAGCAATGTAGACCTGACAGGTGCAAGAATCAGGGGGCTCCTGGCAAACAACCGGCTGTTGCTGGTGAAGCCCCCCAGCTCAACGTCTGGCTATGCCCAAGACTAAATTGTGGGTCCAAGATGTGTTTTATATTGCGACTAGTTGATATTGACCAACTAAAATCTTGAACAGCCAAGGCAAATTGTTGTACCGAGACAATATTCTTTCCTGAACGCAACTGTTTTTTCCAATCACGTGACAGAATTATTCTATCACACGCAAGACCCTGAATAAACTAATACTCCAAAAAAAAACAACTATAAAACAAAGACTCCAAGGACCACTTTGTAGCTAGGAAAGTTCAGTCTGTAACTAAACTGTTATTCTGTCATCACACAACTTTCCATTTGTGTTTGTCTGTAACGGGAGCTGATGCTTTTTCCGGTTTCTCCTTTAAGTGACCTTCCCACTCAACCCATACTGCGAGGGATCTTATACCTAAAGCACTTCAGATAGTGATTCTTACTTTAGCTCTAGTATGGTCGGAAGGAATGTCTAGAAGGAAGAATTAAAAATACAGCCTTGTATCTTGCCTGCTTACTACTGGCAGAATAAGAACAAGGCATGTAAGTATTGAATCAAAGAACGAAGACCCTTTAAACGTTAATAAGAGTTAAAGGTAACGGATATCCTAGAGTGGAAGATATTTTAGCATGAGATGGTTTGTTCTCTATTCATATGTAATAGCCAGATGTCTTAATTCATATTAAGTATGTATTGGGGGAAGGGGAGGCAAAAGCCAAAACAAAAAATGATTTCAGATCAAAAAGGGAAAATCTCGGAAGCTGCAAACCCCATACAAGAACCTCAGACAAAGCAGGGAGATCAATGCGTGAAACAGGCATAGAAACAGACTGCAAGAGACGAGCATCTGTTGTGTCCATTTCCAGATTTCTGTGGATCCATGCTTCGGACCGAGAGCTCTGCACCTGGCCTGTCAGCTGGAACGAGGATTGTATGTCATCAAACGGGCATGATGGGTCAACTTGCAGAAGGATAACTCACAACAACCCATAGAAATAAATCCGTTTCGGTCAACTTGAACATAAGAATTGTTGAGGTATCCAATCCATTATTAAAAAAAAGATTAGCTTTATAATAAAAACACGTGGACTAAACGCTCATGGAAAAAAATCTTTGCGTTCGTCAAAGACTTGGTGCAAGGATTATCTGTAGTGTGGACCACGCTATAAACCTGGACTTTTAGGACTTGCAGAAATAACGGTTAGCAAGGAAACTGGTAAAGAAGCACCACTATTACACCACTTTAACATAGTTTAGTGGTTTTAAGGTGACAAGCACACTGTCAGTAAGCGCACCTTTTGTTTTCTCAGTAATAGCAGAATTGTGTAAATGGTCTTGCTTTTCCATCTTTTCAGTGTTTACATGCGACTTTCTCTTTTACGGATGAAAAGCTCCGCATGTGTTATTTCTGGGTTATTTATCTTTCCCTCTCTTACGCTCTCCTTTTCTCCCGCTCCCCAGACTTCATGCAGGGCTATTAAAAAGGAAGGTTCTGAAGGGCGCGGGGCTTGTGTCATTTACACCATTGCCTGATATGCTTAGCTTCTTGTAATATGGCCCTGCAAAGTGCACATCTTCATATTTAAACTGAATTATCTCGGTTCTATTCAAAATCTGTTTGACGTGATTAAAAAGAACAGTATCATTTCCTTTATCGACCTATAGTTAAACAACGTCGAGCAGTCAATTAACTCATCACACACTTTCAGTGTCATATAATTAGCTGTTAAGCTGCCTGCTGAGTACGCTTCATTAGCTGATGTTGTTGGATCATGCGACCCGTCTCTACGAGACACTGTGTCGCTCACACTCAGTAACATTCGCAACCACACACACTCACTTATCATTTCACATTGATTAACCAGGTCTATAAAACAATGTGCCCTACCCCAGGCTTGTGGATGTGCCCAAAGACATATCTACAGGCAGCAGTCTTCTCTAAATAATAAAGTATTACCCGGCTACATGTTTATGGAACTGAAGGGTATAAGAGAAGTCCAAAGAGATTTTTCAGGGCGGGGGGAGGTATGTGCCTTTCCCAATGATACTGAAGATGGGCAAGAATACCATCTGGATAGATACCAAAGGCTGGGCATCAAGCAGAAAGGGGGGGCAGCTGTTATGGAGATAACATTCTGCCATGCTCTGTATGTAGCTGCGTAGATATATGGCAGCTAGACAAAAAAAGCCAGATGAGAATAATCTGATGACTGCTCATGTATGCTGCAAAATGCTCGGCCATTCAATAAGGTGGACCTGTCATGGAATTTCTCTGGAAGGTTTTGGAGCTCTGTGTTCCTAGGTTTCACCATCCCAAGATTTAAGCCTGTGTTGGGTAAAAGAAGCAGCATAGAGAAATAATTCCTAATTCTAAACTTGCATAACAAAAGCTAAGACAGGGCTAGTCCCAGACCAAAAACGGTACCCTAGGCAAGAATACTCTAGATTTGGATACCTTCTATTTCCAGATACCTCAGTAAAAAAACAATGTAATACACAGAAGGCACTGCACTCACACCACTCCTGCATGCCACTAAAACCAATCCCATAAAACTAAGGCTCATAGAGCAAAAAACAAATTGTTGCCGGAAATGAAGATGGCAAACGTTCTCTCAAACTATCAAAAACAGACTCTATAGGCCATATTGATAGAAACATGTAAAGGGATTTAATTAGAGAAGGGAGGTTTATTTCAAGAGAACTATTTGAATAAGAGATCATTATCCAAAACTATAAAGTAGAGATGTATTACTTTCTGATAGGGTGGTGGAGAAATGGTAGACACTAATACAGTAAGAGAAATTAAACAAGGCGACACCAGGTATTAATTAAGGTGTAAGTATTTACATCAGGAAAATGGGCAGCCTAGATGGGCTGAATGGGTCTTGTCTGCTGTCAAATTCTACATTTCCATTCTATGGTCGATTAACTCAAATATCAATATCACCTCTACAATGCTATATTAACGTTGAACATCATGTGCCTCTGTTCCACATGAGTTCCTTTGGTAAGTAAGATATTTGTTCCTTAAAATCCACATGTTTAAAACACTTCGGCTTTCACTTAATAAAAGCTACCATAGAAGCATGAACAATGATGTTCAAAATTATGTATTATACGATTAATTCTCTTGTGCCAAGTCCTCTCTGAAATTCTAATACACCAATCACATACCCTTCTGGATCATACATACCAGATTATACTGGAAAGGAAGCTACATTGTATATTGACCATCATAGTAACAGAGCTAGCAACGGGAATTCATTGGAATTGCTGCAATTTCAGTAATTTACACATAACTTAAAAATGATCTTGAATTATTGTGTCATAAGAAGTAAATATGGAGATAGAAAAAAAGGTACTGAAACAGAGAAAACTACCGAAATATAGATCCCATCTCCCTAAATGAAAATAGAATAAAATATAACCTTTATTAAATAACACCCAATATCCTCATGTAGGCTGTAGCCTTAAAACAAAAGATGAATGGCATCAGGATCCTTAACCAGCTTAAGGTAGGACGCACGGACGCTAAAATCATGCGCTGAACAGAGGAAAATATTTGCTTTGAAATAGTCCTTATATTGGGAATAAGACCAAACTAGTCATCTCTTTCCATCAGGAGTCAGAAGCGATAGCCCCTTCTATAAGGCCAGCATAATGAACATGGACACTGATGCGCGTTACGCCGCTCACCAATGTGGCTTCATCAGGGGGCCTAGATGAGGATATTAGATGTCATATTTTAGTCTATTTTCATTTATGGAGATATGATCTTCAGTGTTTCCATAGCGAAAAATAATAATAAATAATACCTTCATGAGAAAAGGTGAGGTCAATATGGAGATTAGATGCCTAAAGTGTTCCACGTTATCCACACTTACTCACAGGCTCTCAATGATTTGTTCTCCGGCTGTTGTCACCTATAAACCTGCATAGGTTCTAGCTGCTATGGCTACCTGAACCACCCAGGTCCACCAAACGGGAAGAGTAAATTCATGAGGATGACTGAAGAGACGTACACATCAGGTGGTTTTGTAATGCACACATATTCCTGATTTTAAATTTTAACCACTATTACTTCAACATACCTTTTAGGAAAATTGAGAGATTCTCCTTACGTACAATTTGTTGGAGTAATGCTAGAGATCTTTCTATTGACTGCCTCAATCTTTATGTGTTGTTGGGGCTTTCAAATGAAACTTTGGCAATCCCTCAGAGATCTTCTTCATGAACTGCCCAGTTGTACTAATTTTGCACACAAGGGGCTATTCACTAAATGACGAAATGTTCTTTACGCTTCTGCGCTTTAGCACACATTATGAAGGTCTAGTGACCTTCTCCTAGAAGAGTTAAATCAAAGTCTGCTCATCGTTCCCGACTATGCTACCCAGAGCTAAACGATGCCGCCCTGTCCCGGAGAAAGAGGAGAGTGACTCGGAGACACTGGGTCAAACCTGAAGAGTTCCCAGGCATGCTCCTCATCCATGTAATTATGAACTATGCAGGGCCATTTCAGCCCTTCTGCTGGAGCAATCATAATCAATAGTGAATCAATAGTAAACCACAACTCTTTATTTAGTGAATAAAACCCAGACAACTAAGCACCCTCCCCAAAAAGGTTATCCCTCTAAAACAGTCTTTCACCAGACTCAAAATACGCAAAAGCAGTGAAGTGGTTACTGGAACCAGACTGTTTAGGTGTTCTGTATGTTTTTTGCATAATGATGATAGTTTCCTTCATTCTCAGTAACAAGATCCCCAGGAGACTCTTCAGCGTTTCTCAGCTATTTGTAGCACAACATCGCTAAAAATATTGCAGGTTTTTTTTTTCTTGCGATGGTAAATTCTGAATATTTAAAACTTTTTTCCCTCTTCAAATTGAAGAAAAAGGTAAAATGTTATTTTTGCTAAAAAATTTTTTTAAAAAAATCCAGAAAACATAAAAAAATTAGATAAAGAATTATAAATATTAAATGCTAAGGATGAAAAATAAATATTGAGTGACAATTCAAAAGTATGTAAATTCATTTCAGTCTACCCAACTGGTTGTCACGGGTCCTTGTTCCTGTTTGGTATGATACATCAAGAGACATAACTATAAGCTTAAGATGGACAGAAATTAACCTGGAATTACCTTCCATGTAACCTCAGGGTCTGAAATGTTTTTCTCTGCTACCTAATTTTCTCTCCTTTAGCTGCCGGGCATCTTTTGCAGAAAATGTACGGTAATTTGCCCCTTTTTTCTGAAGGTTGCAAATTGCATACCATCTATACTGCCTGCATGGGTGTTATTCACAGAAAGATCCCCCTCTCAAAGCATGTTGGGAGTTGTCATGCACATTAGCTGTCGAGCAGGTACAAGCAACCTGTCAGTCCATATGTTGGGAAATAAAGCTCACTCATACTCGCCCATCCTATGAAATAGATTAGCATGGTGGGGTTTGTTACAGGGTGTCTACTTTCCCTTTCCTGTGGGGGTTGTCACAAAGTGCTGCTCGAGTATCCAAAAAGAAGGTCCTTTCATACCGGCCAACATTTCAGATGATCAGAGAGGAGCATGTTTGTTTTAGGGAGTGTGGTTAACGGCATGTCGGGCAGGGCTTTACCGACTCATTGATAGGTAACAATGCAAGGCATTTAGAAGGAAAATAAGAGTACAATATTTTATTGACACTGTGTAAATCAGTATGTCACAGGTTCATTGCGCAATATTAACTTCTGGAGAATGTCCCCATGTTTCATATTTATTAAGTTCAGGACATAAGCATCAATGTTATGCATGGGGAGAACACTTAAATGAGTGCTTAGAAAATGTCCCTAGTCCCAATATTTCTATTATAATACCATCAAATATAATGGGTAATTGTAGGATAGGTCTTATGTTAGAACATTCCACCAGCTTTAATTTCATCCTTTAGCGTTTGCTACCATGGGGTCATTTTCTCGCTTTGGGTGCATTGGGTATTCCAGCCAACTCACTTACCTTTGCCATTCTGCCAGGCCGTGTACCAGGACAGGCTGAGGAAACAAGTGATAAATGCGAGGGCAGTGGCCACAGTTCCATTTCGGAGCCTCATTTCATTGCACCATCACATTGGTTCAAGAAGTCTCTTTTCGCAGTTTTAATACTGGAAAAATACAAATTGTAATCCTGTGTCACGCTACGGGCAGATCAACATCGGTGCCGATTAGGCTGGGCGTCCACATTTACATAAACCACCATGATCTTTCTCTTCATACTTTGTGCACAGCTACTTTCCTTTCACCCTGTTGCCATACAAGAAAACAAAAAAGAGACAGGATGTGACCCAAATGCTGTAGTTTCCCAAGAGATCACTTCAAGGAATAATCAAAATACATAGGAAACATCTTGTAAGAAACAGCCTTATGGGAGCTTAAGAGAAAAAAAATACAGGGGGGGGGGTTATATATATATAAAAATGACACTTCTGGAGCAATCACCATAGCAACCACTGGAATGATCCTGATGATTGCTGCATTTTTAACAATTTGCGCCAGAACCATTCTTACGTACGATAAAACTGTACATTAGGGGTACAGCTGGGGTTTGGTATGGCCATGGTAGATGCTATCTGCATCAGAAGCTAATAATTCGCTTAAGATCAGCTTAAGGTTTCCACGTGATTTGTGCCCGTCAAAGCACTTCATGTCACGACAGTGCTGATGTGCTTGTTTCATCTCTTCCCTTGCAGTAGAAAACACTACAGGCCCCTGCAGGAGAATACAAGACATTGTATAGCCAGCAGCTCGGGATTATAGTATTATGAGAATCAGAGAGATAATTGCATTCACAGCGGACAGAGCAAAGAGTACACCGTGAACACCCGTTATATTCTCCAGAACCAAGAACACGAGCAAACAGATACCGAACAAGCAGATGACCAAAGGAAGGCAGTGTCCCCTAGGTCACTACTGGCCAGCTTTTAAATGCAGATGGCCGTCATTAGAAGAGCGTATATGGGCTGGCTTAATAACACCGAAGTGAATGGATTTCCGAGTACAATCAGATCACCTTCTCATCTCCATTTCTGATTAGTCAATATTTTAGTGTGCAGAGAATGTTGATACCCATCTATAGTCTGTACATATCCCCACACACACACCATTTAAAAGTTATATAATGTGATGTCATCCGACAGGTTCCAAAGGGCAATATTATACTTTGTTTCTCATGGGGGTAGTAACATTCTATGTTTGTTTGATAATCAAGTGAAAAACAAAATACATGATTGACTTGCTGTGTATAATTGTATCGCTTTCTTCCCTGCACAGCCATAGATCCCTGGTTCCTCTCCCTTATGCATCCTTCTAGCCTAACTCCGCCACCAGACCATGTTCTTGCAAAAGTACCATCACCAACAGTGTTACAACCCTACAAGTGTCTGAACAACTCACTGCTTTCTCCAGCCCCTTCACAGATGGCTTTAGGTGAACCCATTCTGCGCCTATTGTTCCACTGACATGAGCACATCAACCAGAGCTTGTCAGCCATCCTCACATCACCTCCGAGGTCACACCAGGGGACGAATGATGCATCACCCTAACCTCTCTGTGTGCAGCCACAGGAAACCCACGCAGAGCAGCCCAGGGCCAGAGCAGTGACACAGAATGCTGTGCAAGGCACTGGAAAGACTGACAGGTCATGAAGCAGATCCTGACTCTCTCTCTACACACTGCAAATGCCCCTAGGCGCCCTGCACCAGTGCTTGCCCGGGGCTACAGCAGGCTGGACTATCTAGCACAGAGAGATGCAGGATCCTCTCCTCACTGGCCTCCTTCATGGCAGTCGGGATCACCATCCCATGCTGGAGCTTTATTCCTTAAGTCACAGCTCGTACCGTTCAATGATCCTCTGATCCCGACTCGGTGTCTGACAACTTCAATCAGCGGCACTCCCGGTTTCCTCTGTCCAGCTTATGACACCGAGCAGAGATCGATGTTCCATTCTAGAAGCCCCATGCTGCGTGCGCAATGCTGCCCTCAGCACGACAGTCTGTCCAGCTGCTTCTCCACCGTTCTCCCACCTATAGGGATAACGAACACACCTCCTTCACGCCGCACCCCCTGTAGCCTCCCCACCAATCATATGCTAGCAGGGGCGGGGACAGTAACTAAGAAACGCGGGATGCTCACTTGCTAGCTTGAGACTCTGGGAGCGTGGCGGATTGCGAGGCTCCGCCCTGCGGGGGGCGTGTTAAACTAAAACTGGTCCTCGGTCCCAGACTGGTCCAGGCGGTAACGCGCGTTAAAGCGGGGAATAGTTTCCTATAATAATCCTGATTGGTTCATTACTCAGCAGCGGATAAACCGCTTACACGTTGTGTTATTTTGCACACGGGTTTGGGTTATTGCAGCAATATTCTTTCATATAGTCTTTCAATATTATTTGCACTCAGCTCTACTGCCGGGAAAATAATGATTAATTAATGAGTTAATTCTTTACTCACGGTGTTTTGTGTCCAAAATACTTTAACATTTTGTACAATATGTTTCCTTTACCACCATTCTCCATTTTTCGTGCACCCGCACAAATTATACATTGTTTCTTCAAGGACAGATAGAGCTTTCTCTTGAGACAATTTTTAGATGTATTGTTTTGACGTTTAGGTTGAATAATGCATTCAAATAATGATTTTTTTTGGAGAAAAAACACATTTTTTAAAATATTTGACAGCGAAAATGGTTCAGTTGACCAAAATACCACAAAATGGTCTTGGAAGTTACGGGTCACAAAATGGAACATGCCTTTTCTTGAAATTGTCTAATTTTATTTTGTGAGGCCTATGTTTCATTTGAGACTGTTAAGCAGCCCACCAGCTGAAAATACCCCCATAAAAGTATTTATTTTTGGAGAGAAGATATCCCAGTATTTCACTAGGAGCTTTTGGACCCTGAGCATACGTCTAGTAGGTCACGAGTCTCTGGCAAAGGGAGCCATAACATTAATTTCTGTGGCTTTTCACCACACTTTCCATGTTTCTTAGGATTCTTAGGATTACATGAAACAGCAAGAAACTCACCAAAATATATTCAGCTGTATGTCCAAAAATACCTCACATGCATAGGTTTTTTATGGGTTCTGTCAGTTACGGAGCACAACACGACTGTTCCCTTTTCCAAACTTTTGTGAGGCCTATGTCTCAATTTGGGACTCTTTAGCATCCCTCCAGCTCAAAATACCCCCACAAAATGATGTAATTTTGGAGAGACAAGAAGCCAGGGTATTTCATGAGGAGCTTTTTTTTTTTTTTCTTCTCACCAAACTTTCCATGTTTTTTAGGATTGTTTGCACAGAAAAACATAATAAAATGTGGCTGTTTGTTTTCTTATTTTGTGGTTTTCATTATTGATTTTATTCGCAGGTGACTGGCTGTGCCATAGCGTCTGATCCCCTGAAAGCAAGGATCGGATGGTTTTGTGTTCCAGCTGGCAACCCCTTTTTTTGCTTTACTTTTTATGGTATGGCAGCGGGCAGCCATTGTGATGATCACTGATCATTTTTTAAACTTTACGGAGGCTGCTGATCAGTCAATGACAACAGATAAATGGAGCAACACATTAGTTGTGAACGCGAGCTATCCACAAAGGAAGTCTCAACATGATCTCGTCATAACGCAATGGGGAATATGAACAACAGCAAATTATCCATATACCTTTCCAGAACAGAGGCGTTCATCTCCCACTCAGGATCAGCCAAGGCCCACTACACCTCTAAATGAACTATTGCCCGATGGATTACTCAGTCTATTAGAACTGCTTATTTATTTACCTGGTATACATATACAAGGAACATTCCAAAAGTTTCCGCACTTTTATACTTTCGTTGGAAACGGTGAAGGTGGGAGAAGTAGTAATTGATCATGTGACTAGTTCTGTCTGGCAAGCCGGCTGCCCTTGCAGTTTAGTATAATAGTTTTCACCCTGGGGTGAAGATGGCTAGGAAACTTATACATTGCACCAAAGGAGAACAGCATTCTGTCATATGCTTTTTGTGGGCAGAAGGTGTGCTGGGAGCACAACTCCATGTTCGTGTGTGTGCTCAGTATGGGGATAAAGTTCTTTTTCGTAGAGTCATCTATGAGTGGACTGAAAAGTTTGAAAATTGCCATGCTGGTATGGTCCAGCAGCTACAGCCACGTCCACGTGGAATGAAGAAAGATCCCTGGAACGGATTCGTGAAAACAGAAGAAAAACAGTTGAAGAGGTCGCAGGGAAGCTGAATGTGGTGATGAATCATGGGTTCACCATTACGAGCCCGAAAGCAAGTGGAAGAATATGCAGTTGAAGTATCCATGATCTCATGTAGCATATATAAATCCCTTGTACATATATAATTTATATATATATATTCATACACACACACAAATATATATATATATATATATATATATAACCAAAAGTATGTGGACATCTGGCCATCACTCCTATATGAGCTTGCTGGACATCCCATTCCCAAATCCTGGACATTCATATGGAATTTCCCCATGCTTTCTGTCTGTAACAAAATCTTCTGGGACTGCTTCTGATAAGATTTTGGAGAGGGTCTGTGGAAATGTATGCCCATTTAGCCAAAACAGCATTTGTGAGGTCAGGCACTGATGTTGGACAAAGACCTGGCTCCCAATTGGTGTTCCAATTCATCCCAAATATGGTTAAGATCAGGGCTCTGTGCGGTTGGGTCACTAGACTTCCTCCACACCAAACTCATCAAACCCTGTCTTTATGGACCTTACTTTGTGCACATGGGCTCATGGAAGCATACAATTGTCTAAAATATCTTGCTGTAGCATGAACGTCAGTCAGCCTTCACAGAAATGAGGGCCTACAACAAACCCTTAAAAAAATACCCAGACCATTATTCATCCACCAAACTTTACAGTAGGCACTATGTATTCCGCATAGTGAGAAGGTAGCCTCCTCCAGATTTGTCCATCAGACTTAAAGATAGCAAAGCTTGATTCATCACTCCAGAGAACAGATTTCCACTGCTTACACCACTCCAGCTGAAGCTTGGCATTGCGATCTTCGGCTTGTGTGCTGGTGCTCAGCCATAGAAACCCATTTCATGAAGCATACTACACACACTCCTTGTGTGATGTTGCTCCCAGAGGCAGTTTGGAACAGTGGACTGTGATAGATCTAACAGGGAAGAAATTTCACAAGCTGACTTTTGGCAAATGTGTTACCTAGCTGTTCAGTAAAACTCATTTTACTGCCCATGTTAGTCTATGGAGATGTCATGCCCATGTTCTTAATTTTATACCTCTGACAACCTATACTTACCATCTCTTTTCAGCTATAGAGAACTTTTAATCAAATGTATCTTGTCTCCAATCAATAATATGCTCCACAAACTACTTATTAGAACATCTTAAGTTACCGGTATGCCTGCTCAGCATAAAGCAGCACATTCTTCATAAGCAAAGTTTGTCGTCTCTTGATATGAATCATTTTATAAGTGGGGTGTGATGGGAAAAATATCACGGTGCACATAAAAAAAAATCATACAATTCATTTTTATTTCAGAAATTAGCATTAGATATTATAATATTAGGGCTTTCTGTTTGTAATTATGATACTTGCATTGATATTCTAACAATTCATTTTAGGTTTTTTTGTCTGGTAGAAAACAATTTGATCACGTTCAAGAATCCAAATGTTTTCACTATAAAACAATAACATACAGGTATAAGGATTCAATGTTTATTTTATAGAATATTTACATCTCAGTTTTCTCCACTATTATAGTTAAAGTAAAAAAGTTCTAATTTTTTTTTTTTATCATACATGTTACCATACTGATACTGGTTTTTTTTAGGCTATCTGGACCAGCTTGAGACCAGCTACTGGCAAGTTTAGTATTACAAGTACTTACAGATTTACTTTTAGACAACCTGATCTAATATTCAAATGCTATTAACTCAATTGGCATAAATTAGATAAAATATACCCATAAAAGTGTAATTGCTCTTCAGCCTCAAAGCAAGGAGTGTCCAATTCAGCCAACATGGAAGTGATTTTCATTCATTTTTATATTTTTAGCTGCATTGACTGCATGTAGGTTGCTTCCAACACTGTTACATCTGCTCCACAGAAACACGTAACTTGATGGCAGATAAGAACCATTTGGCCCATGTAGTCTTCCCATCTGTACTTATGTGAATAATTATTAAAGGGAAATAGTGTGTGTGGGGGGGGGGTAGGAGAAATTATTTTTTAACCATATTGCTGCACAAACAGAAGACCCTCTGACTATACTGTACACATTTCAGCAGCAGGAAATGTGCTTGACACAAGGTCAAAAGTTGTTTTTTTCTTTAAAAAGCTTAATTAATGCATAATCTCTGTGCAATGCTGAAAGATCTTAACATGTACTTTTAGATTGCTAAAAATCCCTGGGGAAAAAAAACATGCACTAAAGTGTGGAAATATTTATGAGCCTTTGATCGTCGAGAACCCTTTCAATGTTGTAACATTACCGACTTGCGGACAATAACAAGGAAGGAAAATATTTAAATGGCAATATCGGTCTACAGAATCAGCCTCTAATTACATAGACTTTGAAAGGAGAAGAGGCTCTTATACATAACCAAGAAGGTGTTTGTTTTAAAAGATTTTTAAGTGGCTGTTCAAAGGAATGCATGCTGTAAGCCCTCAGAGGTCCCTTTGTTTCTAGAAAAATAAAATACTAATTGAGAAAAAATGTACATCTTAAAAATATTCGCAGATAACTTTTTTTTTTTTTACCTGACTTGTGGTGAGGCTGTACAAAAAAATTAAATTGGGGATAACAAGATAACATTATGTCCCCCTAAAAATGATGTACTAGTGTACTGAACACGATCATCATTCCTTTTCTTAAGCATACGTATTACTACCACAAGATGCAGTACAGCTTTTATTGTATATACATTATATTTATGTAATGTCACATATACCTTTATTGCTAGGGGGTGGAGGAGGGTTTCCATTTTTCTTTTTTTCAGACCAAGGAAACTCCCGTTTTAAAAAGTCCTCAAAATACAATTTCCCTAGGCAAATCAGCTTTTTTTCATATGTTTAACACAGTTGTAAACATACATACACACGTTTATGCCATTAATGATCTTATTTAATTTTCTGAGGCATGTCGCTCCAAGCCTGAGATTTCTTCTTGGCTAGCTCCATCCAAGATGGCTCACCAGTTGCAGAATGGCTAGCTTGTTTGACTGCTGTTTTTTCTTCTTTCTCCGTCTGCAGGGAAAGCTGTGTAGCTAAAAAAACCAAAATGTTAAAGAAAACAATTACAAACCTAATGTTACTTTCCCAGCCAGTACAAGCAAGAGTTTCATTGCATATTCATGATATGTGAACATTCTATGCCCATTCTTTACAAGCATCAACTGAATGAAGGCTGAAAGGGAAAATAAATAATTACCGTACATTTACAGACCAGAAACAAACAATCGCATTGCAATCTTGAAAAGGGCCAAGAAAAATCCATGCATTTTCCATTATACACCATAGGTAACCTCTAGTAATTTTTACAAGCCTCCCTAAACCTTTAGCTAACTAGATGTACATAAATCACACTATTGATGGTGTGAGGAAAAAATAAGTCCTTTGTGCTGTATGATGAAATTACAAACTGAGAAAGATTTTAGAATGAAAATTACTTTAAATATTGTGGACTTCGAGTGAGGAAATAAAACGGATGTAAAATAACTTACATTAGTAAAATGTATTGTGTAAGGGTGAATAAATAAAAGCATTAGCTTTTAGATATTTATGTCTTTGCAGGTACTGTATACAACTATGCAAAAGGTTAAAACAAGTGTATGATAAACACTCTAAATAATAGTGCTCTAACACTAAAAGCATTGTGCTTTTATTGTTCTCTGTCCATGGTACTGACAAGACTGGATATACAAAAACTTTCCCAAAACGCTAGGCAACATACGTAAAGAACAGATAAATATAGATATAACAATGACCCCCAGAGCAGGTAGAATAAATTTAAAATCACACAAAAAAACGGTACAAAAAGGAGCAGAGGTCACAATCTGGTTAGTAGTTGAAGTGAAACAGTAAGAGGACTGCTTGGATGGGGATGAGATGGTCGATCTGTGAGTCACACTGCTTGAGCTTGCACAGGTATTGTGGTGAACGCTCCAACAAGTCTTCTCCTTAAAGCACTACCAACTAGAGGACTGCATTGGCATGTCAAAACTTGCGGGCAGGATTGGCGGGCAGACACTGTACCTGCGGGTCCTGGCAATCCCACGCAGTCCCGCGCTGCCTCCTTACAGCATCTCTTCTCTTGCTCCGTCCAGGAACAAGAGAAGAGACGCTGTGAGGGAACAACACGAAGGCAGCCTTGCTGGGACTGCGCGGGAAATCTGCAGTTCAGGTAAGGAGGTGGGCATGATTGGACACACACATTGCAGGAGCAGGCGGAAGTGGAACACACACATTGCGGGAGCGGGCGTTAGTGGAAGAAACACATTGCGGGAGCGGGCGTTAGTGGAACACACACATTGCGGGAGCGGGCGTTAGTGGAACACACACATTGCGGGATTGGACAAAAAAATCAGTGGGAGCGGGATTAAAAGAGCAGTCCCGTGCAGGGCTCTACTACCAACCTATAAAATTGTGATTCTGTGTGATGGGTGGGCTGGTGGGACTTTAGTATTTAAAATTAAATGTCTTGTTGGGGCAAATGACATAACTGCTCCTTTAATTCCTATATTGTCCGGCTTCAAACCAAGAAATATCGGCCAACTAAGTTTTTACAAGCTTTCAATTAAACATTGGCTCCAGAACTTTGAAGCACCATTTCTGTCAACATGGAGCTCAAAAATACAAACATGGGTAACACTACTATACACATTGAGCACAGCTGCTAGGGGCCTCTGCTGACCCCTTCTGAGCCCCCCATATTAAAATTATAATTGCATAACACATTTAATAATTTTCATCACTTTGAATGGTTTCAAATGGTTTTCACCTTTTTTTTCAATAATTTGATGATAGTGACCTTTGATTTACAGTGACGAAAGTGGCTCACACTGGCAAAAAGACTACATTCATATTACTATATAGAAATTAAGTAAAGGGGTTTTTTTCTCACCATGTGTAGGTTGTGACAATGTGTTTGCTCTCGGTCGCTGCTCTTTTAATTCAGCTTTGGTTTCTTGACCACAGGAGTCAGGAATATCTGTAGCAGCTGTGTTTGTTGTTTTGTTCGATAGCAAGTCACTTTGCTGTTTTATGTTAATCTGTAAATATTATAACATCAAAACACTTGAATTTTCTCAAAAACAATAGTAATCAATCAATTTATTCATTCAGTTTATGGCTGGCCCTACATCCACATTATATAATTTATTTGCATATTAACAAAAAGAGGCGATTCAAAATGTTTATATAAACGTCTTACCATAATACCAAAATGTACATAACAAAAGACCATTATACATTAGTCTTTCCTCATCTATAAATTAAAAAAAGAAACTTAAATGAGCTTTTGCTGAAAGTAGTGAGGTGGCATTCAAAAAATATTTATAATCTAACTATGCATTATACCGGTCCCACCAATCTTCCATGGGAGGCTCCCCGGGTTCAGCCTTTATAAGTAATCTTGGTAAACTGAGACTCCGAACTTCCACTTCAGTGAATAAATTTCACTTTAATCTCTATTGCTAACCTACAATATGATTACATTGTGTGTCCAGGTGACACAACACAGTAGTACAGGAAATGTGAAGATAGTTGAATGGACACACCTCTATCCCTCCCTTGTCCTTCATCTGTTTTTCAGGCTCCTGATGCACAGACTTGTCTTCTACAGGGTTCTGCTCCTCCTTTAATCCCCTCTGCTTTTGCAATGCCATGGATACCCAGGATGGCTGTCCTCCTCTTTCCATGTTCTTGACAGGCTCTGTTACAGCCATCGGAGGAGTGCTTTTCTCTGGTAAGTATATAAAAAACACATTTAGACCAACAACTTTTTACCATAATCATAAAATACAAAATAATAGAAACATAGATTTTAATAGTGGATAAGAACCATATGGACCATCTAGTACACCACCCCTTCTGAAGAGAGGCCATTTCATTTATCTACCACCCTCTCGGTAAAGCAAAATCTCAGCAATCGCTAAACATGAAATAACAATTGACCTCTCCGATAGCCAATACACTTATACAATATTTATAGCAGTCCCATAAAATGATGATGTCCTTTGTAGGTATTGCATTTCATTAACAAACCACAGTAAAGTGCCATTCACTAATCTTGTGTTTAAATATTTTGGCTTTTTACCTATATTAATTAGGTATGCACAACTTTGCCTGTACTTTCAGAGGCTGCATCATGCATATCATTGTTGTCCGACTAGTGGTCTGCAGGTTATAGACATCTTCAGAACGTCTGTATGTTCTATAAGTGTAATATACAACACTCTAATGGAAACTAAGCTATTACTGAAATATAATTATATGAAATGTATTAAACGTTAAACAAACTTCTCTTACAGATTTGAGCCTTCTGCTTTTAGTTGATAGGACAGGTTGTTTTTGAAGACACAAAAAAGTTGTATCTCATTAACACTCTAGCATTAAAAGAGAAGGGACTCCCAAATCAATAATCTGTTTTGTACACTAGATCGCATATACTAGAGTTTATATCATGACACAGGCACAGCTCAGTATATTAGATGCAATTCTGATCCAGCACATAGAAAACAAGTTATCAAGTTAAACTCAGTGATGTATAGTTTCCTAGGCCAGCAGGTCCAAGGGGGGCATTTGATACTCGGGTGATCAGCCCCCCAATGTCAAGCAGCTCAATGAGCTGGTAAGAGAGGAGATCTTTGATCTTCCCAATTGGCCAATTTACACCATGGAAGCTATGCCGACCTACCACAGCCTCCATAGACTACATTAGCAGGCACTGTGCACATTTAAGACACAGAGTTTCGGGATATGACGTCAATCTCAGCCTAAGTCTAAGTGTCAGACAACTACATCTATTTATATTGGCATATTCTTTATTTAATATGTAATAACACTCAAAAATAACAATGGTCATTCCAGGCACAACCTCTGTCTCGAGGACATACATAATTCTAATATGAGCAATAATTCCAAAAAACAGAAACATTCATTCCTTTAGCAGACATGTCAGCCTGGCTTCCACATAACCCACAATTCATATGAATCTTACCAATTCCTTTTTGAAAACTTGGTCTTCTTTCTGTGACCACGTTTTCAGTCTTGGTCTCTGGAGATTTTGCTGTCCTTTCATGGCTTGACACACTTACTGAGGCCTCTTTATTAGTGTCATCGTCAACAGTTATGTCTTGTAAAACTGGCTTTTTGGGTAAAGGTGGTTTTACATGTGTTAATTCATTGACATTGGTTTTGCTTTTTGGGTTTTCATTTTTCGAGTCAAAATCTGTTTTTGTGGGTTCTGTGGAACCATTCTTGGACAAGGTTAGCTGTCCTGCTTTTTCCTGTCTGAGTTCAGCACTATGTCTATTCACTCTGCTTGATTCTGGCTTTATTTCATCTCTGTACCTTAGTGACAGGGAAGTTGATCTTAACTTCACAAAAAATGGATTCTTGTCCTCACTGCCCTTCTGTGAGTCTGTATTTGCAGAGAGGTCTCTGGCAGCTAGTATAGAACTCTGGGCTGGAGTAATGTTACCATGGGCTACTTTCTCAACAGGCACACTATCCAAGTCAGTCAATGTGTCCTTTTTCCAAGTACTCATTTTGGTTTCAGTACGAGTGCCAGGCGGTTTTGGATCTTCTTTCACCTTTTCACTTAAGGACATAGCTGTCTTGGGAAGAGATAATTTCATGTTTTTTACTGCTTCAGCCTCAACACTTGCTTTCAGGGAAAAGCTACCACCCCTTGGCCTTTCCCAGGCTGAAGAAACAGAAAACTTTCTCTGTGTATTACTATCTGAAGTTGGCTTTTCTATTTTTTTATCTATGTTCCCAATTAAACTATGGTTTTCTTTATCAGGGTGCTCCTGGGTGTGCTTAACCTGGTCATAATGAGAAGAAGAGAAATCAACACTTAAGGGAGACAGAGAAGTCTGTGAATGGCTTCTGCTATTTTGCAAGGAGTCCAGTGGATGTCCTAATTGATCAGTCTTTGACTGTACTAGCTCATGGACAGGGGGTGTTTCAAGAACACAGCCTTGCTTTTCTGTTGCTATCCTGTTATATTTCAAAATGGTTTTTTCATTGCCACTTAATGATGATGTAATAAGTTTATCCTTTTTACATGGCATTTTTTCTTCTAAAACTACTTTCAAACCACCATCTCCGGTACTCAACTGTCTAGGTGCATTTTCAGCTTGTTTATTATGGAACCTCTCCACAAAGTCATTTTCAACCTTTGTAGTTCCTTCGACTTTAATATCAGGATGATCTATGACATCAATGCATGGCGTGTGGAGTGGTTTAAGCTCACTTGATTTGAGCTGCACTTGTTCTTCCATAGTTTGAAAACCTTCTACCATTACTATCTTATTTTCCTTTCCTTCCACTGGCAGAGAACGGGCAGTGTTTGAGGGATGTGAATCCGGAGCACTAACTCTTCTACATATGTCCAATTCAGCAGCTATATCAACAGACTTTTCTGTAGATGCTTCGGTTGTTTCCTCATCCAATTCAGGCTCTTCCTCGGTGGAGGTCAGATCCACAAGAGATTCTCCCTTGAGAACCTGAAAATAAAAGAGACATTTATTTTTGTCCAACTCAAATCCCTGCTAAGCCAAGACGAATGTACATCAAAGGTGACCATACTGCAACCCCCCACACCTATTTTGGAATACAACTCTCAGATTCTAATAGGGAAATAGGTCCGGCAAGAGCTGCAGAAGTATATTCACATACACAAAACAGGAGGTCTGCTTCAATATTAGAAATAAAGATCATTCGCTTTAATGAGAAAACTCTTCCTTTCCTAAGCAATTCAATAGTCTTAAGTCAGCTTGTAAAGTCTCTAAATGTATAATAAAAATAACACAACAATGAGACATTTCTCTTCACACTCCGTTATTATAAAGATTTATCACCTAGACGTTTTACAATTCTCAGGAGAGCCTCAAATGTTATATTTAGATCATTGTTATTTTACTTACCCTATCTACTTACGACCTGGCATCTGTCAAGGCTATATGAAGGCATGTGATGTATTACAAGTCAATGTGCTCATAAAATACGCATACTAGTAATAAAATAAATACATGAATTACCACAGAAGGCCTTCTGTTCCTGCTTGTCCTTTGATTTCTTGGCTTCACTGAAAGCCTATGTTTTGCAGCAGAGCTGTCCAAGAAGGATGATAAAAACGCTGGAGTGTCAAAATCTGCTGATGGAGAAATACAGCGGCCATCTATTCTTTCAATGGATGTCCTATTGGCATCATGTAACTGGTATTCCTCGGGAGAAAGAGGTCTTGACGAATTTTCAGATGAGATCTTTAAAAAGAGGAGAAATAAATCAACCACACAGATGTATATACGGTATAAAAACTTTCTACCTCGACTGGAAACGCATGACAAGATAAAATTATAAGCAGTGTGTCATTAAAAAAGATAAATTACTGATTACAATATCACTAAAACCACAAAGTAAGAATACAATGTACACCTTTGAGAGGTAACAAAGTGTAGATCCTGAAATGAACAGGACAGTAGCCCTTTAGAAAAAAGACTATGTCAGTTATAAAAGAAATCAAAGTTTTCTCCATAAATCCATCCAATACAAAATTAAGTTCCAAGCGTTAACAAGATTTGACCCGTCCCCACTTTAATTATACTCCCTCTGTAAATATACAATCCCAAAAGTCGGTCAGATTGCTGCCTGAGGACATTCCTGTCTCAACATACAACGCATGGAAAACCATTGGGAAAAAGGAGACGCACAAACATGTTGATGACTGTTCATTATAAAACAACTATAACATAAAATGGTACCTGCTCATCTTCTTCACTTCCTGTTCCTGCTAAACTGAGAGAGCTCATGTTTTTAGGATTATCAGAGAACTGTGGAGTGGAACAGAAACAAGTTAATGAAATGGATGAAACAGGCTATGTAAAAATTTTTACATAGCCTTTTTTTTTACAAGTGGAAGAAAGTACAACAAATTTCATTTTGTAACTAATATAACTTAATATAATGTAACTTTTTGATGATGTACGGATGTCATCGATATTCATGCAGGGAGAGCAGTTGGAAGGGGTTTTAAAATGGGGACATCTGAAAACTGGGTAGTGGTTATTCACAATTCACAAGCCTTTCGGTAGTAATTGAATCCTGAAACCTTATTATAATGTACTTACCCTTGTCTTTACAGCATCATGCATCAAAAACATTTCTGGAGGACTTCTTGGTAACCCATCATCTTCAGAGCTGGCCCCTGCATCGTCAACTCGCTTACCGAGGATTCCAAAAGGCTTCGGCCCAGTTCTTATGTTTGCCTGAACCTTTGCCTACGTGAAAATGAAAAGTGGTTCTGGCATCTCAATAATTTTTATTTATTGTTTTACAATTATTTAATTAATGTAATGCTAATTCAAATCCCACTCTTTCATACTAACTACTTGTGACTCACTCTACTTTATACAGCTAAAACATTTAAAAGAGAGAAAGTTTTGCTAGAATTGTGATTTTTAATATTGCACAATTTCAAAATGTTATTATTAAACATGCAGGCAGCTCTAGGGACAAAATTGCCAAACTTCATTATATGAAACACTGTACCTGCAGGGCTTTAATATTATCCGACACATTTCCCTGGGAAAATACTCTCGCAGGTCTGCCAGGATCCTGCACCATCTCGGGAATAAAAATGCTGTCATGGGACACGGCTCTGCTTCCCAATACTCCAGCTGTGGACCTAGAATGAGATAACTCATTACCTTTGCTAATGGGAAAAGAACACTTCAAATAATAACACTGCGGAACAGCACATGCTTATTAGGAAACCCACGATTCTTTCACTTTTCTTGCTGCAACTTAAGGCTGTTAGTGTTTCTTTTAAATACATTTTGGAAGGTTTGATAATGCTAAGCATTGTGATCTAACTACAGAGTCAACGAAATTACACCCTCTAGAATGTTAAGAATATAAACCTTTAACAAATCTATTTTATTTGTTCCTCTTTAATCACATAAAAAATATCATTATTATCATCTTTTATTTAGGCAGCCCTCCTTACAATACATATTTTCAAGGGGTATAACAAGACACAAATTGACAAACTAAGACAAACTGATATATTAGGTGGAGAGCGCCCTGCTTGCAAGCTTACGTTCTTGAGGCAATGGGGTGACAAACATAAGGCACAGAGAAAGGGTGAGAGGTAGCGTGGTGGTTCTATCAGTGACAGGGAAGTTCTAGCAGCTGAGATGGTACGCTTCAACAGGGTAGAAGGTTTTCCCGTTTATATGGCAACAACCTACCACTGCCTGCTTTTTAGCCACATGACAATTGTTTTTACATTATAAATGACTCAGAATTTGGACATTTATCAGTCTCTATCTTTCCCTTAACTGACAAAATGTATGTGCAAGCTGTAGAGATCAGGCACACAATATCCGTGTAAAGAGTAGGCTTGCCTGCAGTCTGAAAGATTAACACACGGCAAATAGATATGTAACATGGAAAGGGAAAAAATTATCGTACGTTGAAAAAAGAAGACCCCTGCATGTAGGAGAGAGAGAGAGAGAGAGAGAGAGAAGGGGGTGGATAGATATATAAATACAGATTTTGGGATGCAGCTGAAATAACCATTATGTTCATAAAACAGCAGTCGTGATAACATGAGCAAGCAGACATGTCCTTTGTAGTGTCTGAACAAACGACATGACTGCTCATTTAAATGTAGGCGATTATTAAATATATGAGTTGATGTAAAAAACAGGATGTCCATACTAGTTTACAAGGAAGGATTCTGTAAATCACATGACCAAATAGTCATCTGATGCTTTTATTAGCACCAGCAAATTGTGTTCCTCAATCATCTTTGATGATGGATTTGTAAAATAAGTTCCAATGATTTGAGACTACTAACAAGGCTAGATGCGTATTACATGAACCACATCTTACTCTATTTCATCCTCAGAATCATAATCCAAATGCGAGCCTGGCATGGTGACATCACTGACGGATTGACTCTGTTTCAGTCCGCTGCTCCCCAGGGAAGGCAATGTTTCTTTCCTTTTCTTTATGCCAAAGAACTTTTTAAAGGACTTAAGATTGAATTTTCTTTTTGCTAAAAAGAAAAAAAAAAAAGCAGCAGAAAAAAATAAAAATCAGAAAATCAATGTTGACACAATACATTTCTTCATCATAGAAAAAAAAATATATATGTGACGACAAAAGGCAAACAAAGCAAGCTAAGGGATACACTTAGCAAACGCCAAGGATAAAGGGAGATCCAACACTACCATGCCCTGTTTTTTTTGTCCTCTTATTTCCATACACATGTATTGTTTGCCTTTGTTAGAGTATAAATATGATACCTTTAGTTGAAGTTGAAACCATTTGTTGAGCCAACATACAAAAAGAAAGTTACGTAAGCTTCTTCTTCCATCTGAAGTTTTCTATGTTAGCCCAATAAAAAGGTATCCGCTTTAATAAACTTGTTTCTCTGACCTAAGGGTCAGAACGATCTTTGGTAGTTTAAGCGGACAGAAAATACCTTATGTGAGAAAACTAGTTTAAAACCTGAACTAACTTAACACCAACATATGCTCTTAAAGAACAAAAAGAGTTTATTGCATCAAAGACAACAAAAGAGCATCAGGTTACTTTAACAACAACGTGAGGGAAGCCTACATTGGCATCAGCCAACACCCACAATGGAGAGTACACCGCACAACGACGACACATTCCGGTAATAACTGACCAACAGGTCTTTTTATGACTCTAAGAACAGGTCGGTGGCGGTGCATCCTTTTCTGAAGGGACAGTGGTGTAAGACCCAACAAGCTCTGTGCACATACACTATGCAAATACTATGCCTATCACACTATGACCGTGTGAGAAAGAACAGCAAGGAGAAAGGACATCTGCATGAGCACTGAGGAGCCATAAAAAATCAACTCCAATTAGTTGTCCTTTTTGCCTAAACTAAAAAGCATTGATGGCTAATTAGACATTGCAGACTCCTGCTGATACCATTGGACAGAAGTAGTCAACAGGTTGATATAAGTAGGGATGTTTTCTTCTCTTTGGCCAACCCTAGGATATCCGACACCTCAGGTGACGTAGGTCTCTCAACACCAATGTAGATTTGTGCATATGTATGATGTCCATGGTACCCAGATCATACCCAGTTTATTTTAATGTAAACCCCATTTTTATGGCTGTAAGTTTGATAGTTTTTGGTTATTTTTTTCTTAATTATGTGAAGATTCACATGAAAACCAGGTATGATTTTCACTTTTATAATTTACCCTTGAAATCAGGAATTGGGAATAAAGAACTTCTGTTGTGCAGGACATCTGCAGTTTTTGCTCATCTCATAATTGTCTAATCAAATTCTTTTTTTTTTTTTTTTTTTTTTTTTTAACTCCAACTAATTAAATAATAGAAGTAAAGTAGTGGCGCCAGCTGAAATAATAGGTAATGCTAGCACTAATTAAACCAAAACTGATTCAGGATGCTGTGTTTTATCTAATCCAATTACTCTCCATTATCATTCTTCAAATATTCTTAATAATCATAAAGTAAAAATGACGTGCTTGATACACAGATCCTAAATAAATGGATTGTTAAATCACGATGGCAATTATACAAGATAAATGGAAAGGAGGATAACACGGATTAAATGAAGACACTGTTTATAGCATAATTAGCAGTAATATACAATCTCTGGAACTCTGCTTGCTGTGATGAACAAATTCAGCCACAATAAATAGATTTAGGGGGTTTATATGTTTTTATTTACTGAATGGCAGTTACCAGTATTTTTTGTTTCAATTTACTGAATTGTGTATCATTAAAGGGCCATCCCTGGGAAACTTTCTCCACAAGAAGTGCTGAGCTGACCCCACATAATGTAACTAGTAATGCAAGGCTTGCCCTGCAGCAGAAGCTCACTGCGGCTGGAAATTTTACAGTGTTGATGAAATGTCGACACTCCTGCAAGCTCCCTCTGTAATTATTAAACCCCAAGAGTTGTTTTGCTCTTTAAAGAGGAGGTTCCATGGAACTGAATGTTGAGCTTGAGAACAGGACTCTCTAATACAGCTCGAAGTTCAGAATAGTAACAAATGACTAACCAAGATGAATTTCACAATATGGTTCTGATTCCATCACACAACATGGCTATATATTGTGTAGCCCACCACTATATCAAAGTAGCCTAATCATGGTAAAGTCCTATCTAGTCCTAACATTGGTGTATTGCGTACCATGGAGCTAAATCAATGATATTGCATTACTTTTAACCCAATATATAAGTATCTGTGAATTATTGAATGTATGAGTATCTGTGAATGAGTGAGTGAGTGAGTGAGTGAATGAATGAATGGAGTGAGTGTGATAGCATGGATGTGTAAAAGGGGGCAAGCATGGTATAAGTGAAGCCTGTTTTCTCTGCTTTCAACATTGATTGCGACAATGAAGCTACTGCCTATGGGCCAGAACGCTAATAAACAATTCTGAAGCTAGGTTCACAACGTAGTGCAACCACCACGGAAACCAATGACATGTACACATTTATACATAACATGCCTCACCAAAGAGAAGCAGTTCCAGCCATCACATTAGGGGTGAGTTAAATGTTGGACCAAATATAGCAGGCTAATTTTTAAGTTTTGTATGGCCCGCGAATTATGTTATAAATATCCAAATGGCCCTTGGCAGAAAAACAGTTGCCCATCCCTGACCTATATCAAAGAAAGAAATACCTAGATACATTGTAAGGAAATGAGCCAGCACCTAGAATGTGGATTAAATATTTACCACGTTAAATGCATAATTTAAGCGTGACTTGCAAAAATCAAATCAACAAGCTACTGAATCTTCTATTGGCCTGAATAGTTCCTGTTAAATACAACTTGAGTTGGGTATGCAACAATGCCTGGGTATCTTCTATTAAAATTTGAGTGTCGGAATCTCTAGGTGAAATTATTTTTTTGTGACGACCATAACTTGGAACTCTTCAATTTAAGTCTTGGTTCCTCCCAGATATTTTGATAACCCATGGTAGTTAGAGTAAGCAATTCTGATTATAGGGTTTATCCATAAACAAAGATCTTAAATAAATAAAAAAGGTCTTAAATAAAGGTCTATGTTACTTTATCTCAGCTCAACGAATTGCATCGTTACGCCACAGAAAATAGAGCGAGAGTGAAAGTGGACTTCTGTATATGTGTAATGGGTTAGTTCCTGTAACGCAGCTCTCAGGCACACTAAGGCAACTTTAAAACATGCAGAAAGTAAGCCTATCACAATAAGTAGACGCTTTTCCATGGAAAAGGTTACAGAGACATTTAAATTTAGGTCTAAGTAGTTCAGTGCATGCTGGTAAATCATTCATTTTGGTAGTCACTTTTGTGTCCTTGTTTGGCTGGCAACCAGTTTAGATGACCCGTCAGATGCAAGCTGGAGAAAACCTTCTGTTTCAAAGGCAGCATAGGTGTAGTTTGCGTTTCTCTTAATACGGCCTGTAATGGACATCCCATGCACAGATAGAATAGGAATGCATATTGGAGTCTGGCACGGGATTCAGTGCATTGTGCAGCATACATTTATTTGTATTAAATATTTGTATTTGAATTAAGAAATGAGACTTATATGTACAGTTGAACACGTCAAATTGGTCAGCAGTATATACACTTCATGTTTTCCTGCGCACTAAACTAACCCACTTGAAATACTATTCATAGTGCTTGTGACAGACTTATTTGTGTCTCTTGGAAAGAAATGTGCTGCCACCTTGTGTAAATGATAGATATTGGTGTGAATAAAATCCACAGTTTTCACAATGTGGAAACATTTCTCGGTGTTCGTGAAGCAATGACATTCTTTCAAAATAATTTGGAATGAATACCTAGAACTTTTGCAGGCATCTCACTAGTGTATACTAGTGTCTTTCACAATATTCAAATTCCTTTTGACTTCTAAAAGACTTAATATTCAAATGTCATATTATTTAATATTAATATCTAAAATTGAAACATAACATGGCATTACATAATATCACATATGACAAAAAACATTTTTCCCCAACTATTTCCAGCTATATACCAAACAAATTTAGTGAAGAGCCCAACTCCCCTTAGTAGATGAATGAAGAATGTGGTTCTTCATTCATGCAGAATTTCCACCCAGGTGACTGTACACAAGCTATTACGAGGTTGACACACAGGAGATATTATAAAAACCCAATACTAATATGTTCAGAAATATGACACTCTGTCGTACCTCTGGCGCACCTGCTTTTATGCCTTATAGCTCCAGTGACACTCATTAATTTTCCGGTTGAGCATCAATAGAGAATTATTTCATTACATTTTGAATACAAGTTGCCAAGTTAATCTCACAACAAATCAGCTGCCAACATTAAAAAACCCAACAAAACAAACACTTTTGAGTATGGAAACAAGAATGAACAGTAAACATCGTGTTCCATACACCAGTCTCTGTGTACCCAGAGTTTGGTTCAGTTATTTCCTTTTTTGGGCAGGTGCTTTTCAATCACTGATGTGATGGTCCAACCTAATTTGACAGCTCATGTTTAAATTACCTAGTAGCAACACTACCTACAAAAAGTAACTTTCAAGTGCCCACTGCATTTTGGATACATAGCTGGTACTTTGTTTTGCCATCTATGTGTCACATATATATAAATATGAGATATGGCATCAACTAGATTTATTACCTGAAGCTCCATCTGCAAAGTTCTCGCCATCTCGCTGTTTTGCATACATTTTAGTCTGTTTTCAAGATATTACCTAAAAACAGTAAAGAAAAAAAAAATAAGTGTTGCATATCCAGATTATTTTCCAGCCTGAGCTGCAACCCTGACCCAAGAACATTATAAAATGACAAAACATATAAGCAGACATCAAACAACGCAATTCTGTCAAATCATGTTTAACACTGATTCATCAAAACAGACGAAAGATTGCTTATCAAAGGAGCAAAGAAGGGATCTATACAGGTTAAACACACTGTATTTGCAGCATGCTCACACTGTTTGGTAGGCCTCATATTATACATTTGTATTATTTGAGCCCGAGCCTAGCTTAGCGCACCAACATTTTTTCTTTTCCCTGTTTCCCCAATGCACAAAGCAAGGTCCATAAAAGACATGGTTGAATGAGTTTGACGTGGAAGAACTTGACTTGCCACACGGAGCCCTGACCTCAACCCCATCTAACACCTTTGGGATGAACAGGAACAGATATTGCGAGCCAGGCCTTCTCATCCAAAATCCGTGCCTAACCTCACAAATGCTCTACTGGAGGAATCGGCAAAATTTCCCACAGAAACACTCCAAGCTCTTGTGGAAAGCCATCCCAGAAGAATGGAAGCTGTTATAGCTACAAAGGGGGACATAAAATGCCCGGTTGGTATAATGGGCAGGTGTCCCAATATTTTTGTCCATATAGTGCATATAATGCCCTTATATTTCATATGTCAAATACAAGGCTTGGCAATCACATTACTTTATGAATACTAATTATATTGCTATCATTTTGTACTTGGTTTTGTATTATAACAATAATAATAATGAGAGTTTGCAGTTTCAGCAGAGTAGATGTAACAGCACCACTGTTCCCTCTAAGCTGTGCGCTTGTGCGCGCGCACATAACTTTTTGAGGGAGCGCACACGTACTAACATTGTGCGCACAGTACCTAACGGGGAGCTGGGGGGGGCGGGCAGGGTGACGCTGGCACTCCTCCAGAGATGGACATTAATGTCCGCCGCTGGAGGAGCAAGCTCGGTTGGGGAGATCAAAAATCTCACCCCAACCGGCTTAAGATCAATCAAGGGAGCGGGAGGTCTGTTCATACAGACCTCTGATCCTGCTCCCTTGCTATGCGCGTGGCAACTGATGCTGTGTGTCGGGATTTGATGTCAGATCCCGGCACACAGCACTGAAGCCACGCCCACCTTCTTTACTGCACCGGAAGGACAGGACAGAAGAAGAAGAGGAAAGGTAGGAAAACATTTATATATATGTATATGTATTTATATGTATGTATGTATATATGTGTGTGTGTATGTGTATAAATATGTGTATATGTATGTGTGTATAGATATGTGTATATGTGTGTGTGTATATATATGTATGTATATGTGTTTATATATATATATGTTTGTATATGTGTGTGTGTGTATATATATATAT